>LGRX02007156.1:0-14462 GCA_001247695.2 Cymbomonas tetramitiformis | reverse complement strand
AAGTACACTAGATATCAGAAAGTCCCGTGCTCGTGTGGATAAACTGTATAAGATAAATAAACCCTAAGCTAGATATACCCGGAACGGTCTCGGACGGTCTCGGAGTCTAGCCTACCTGTGACACAACGTGTGTCACAGTACGAACCTACAGATCAGTCAACAGTCCAGTGTTGGTCCTAGGGATCTGTCATAGGGGCCTGACCGGGACTCCCAGTCAGGGCTGCCTATACAGATTTCAGCACACCACCCCAGCACTGTGGGTGGTGACTGACTAGGAGAGTCAGAAAATGTAAAGCTGTAAGTGCTAGGGCAGGAGCCAGGGTGACAAGGCCTAACTGCTAATCTAACTGTGCCACGATTCTGATACACAAATTAGAACCCTCTAGCTAGCACAAGAGCATAAACGACTCAAAGGCAATTAAGGTCCTGCTAAACTACGGAAAGGCTCTGTGTCAGCAAGTCAAATTGAAGATTTCAAAGGTGTCAAAGCAAAACCATAGACCAGAAAATTGTTGAGGTCACCGGAGTTCCGCACACCACCATGTCGGTGTGCATCCAGAGTGAACAAGAAGTCAGCCGACGGCATCGTAGTAGCCAGCGGTTGCCTCTCGGAGATCCATACCATAGTAGGATGTAAAGAAATCTATCCGAACAACGGACACCGACACCCATCACCTTGCATGTGCCTTGTTTAGTAGGAACGGGCGTGGCAGATGCGCCAACCTTATTCGCCCGGTCCGCGTGCAACCATGTTTGTGTGCACCGGCAGGGAATGGCCACACCTACTGTCAGGGTTATGACCGATGACATATGTGTCATACATGTCATACGTGTCATACCTGTCATACATGTCATACCATGTCATGTCATGTCATATATTATTATGACAGTCGGTCATGTCATATAATATTATGACAGTCGACAGTATGGTCGATCATGACTGTACAGGTCGAGTCGCGTCATACATTTATGACAGTCGTCAGTACGGTCGACGATGACTGTACATGTTGCCAGATGATTATGTCATATCATCAGGCATCCTTGTCATCGAGAGTTCGTATTTCGAACTCGAAGATGGCAAAGCAAAGATACATCTTGGAAACAAACCAAGAACCATCTTTAGCTTTCAGCATGCGCAGAACTCGCATGTGCAGCATGAACGAACTAGTCGTTACTACCATGTTGGTCGTTCAACCTACGTCTCGGGTTCACAACCCAATGGCGGTACCATCTAAGATGATGGGTGACGTAGGTATAAAAGTGAGGAAGCGTTGTGCTTCAGCAGATCCTCTTACAGAGACTGCACTCACAAACCCGCTCATCCGTTCACCTGCATCGCTGTCCAACTTTGCAGTGTTTCATTGTATATTGATAATATATTCACGGCGCTTGTATCTAAAGCCGTATCAGTGGTATTCTAAGTCCGCTCAGGCGAAGAACGAGAACTCAAGTGCAGCAGACTTGACATATATACCTATATTGATTTGTATACAGTGCGACTGAGTTCGCATACATACCGTCGAATATCTGCACATACACTACAGCTCTCGCTTCAATATATCGTCAGCGATCAGCGGAGTTGTGCAATAAAATTATCGGCGCGACATAAATCGCACTCAGCATATACTGCGACAAGGTGTGCGCACGAGATATGTATGCTGTCAATAATCGCAGGGTATGGTACGATGTGCGAGAATTAAGCGCGCATATGAAAAATGAGCGTCAGCACACATAATTTCATCAACTGCGACAGAAATGCACATAATCTCATTATCAGCGACAGCATTCGCATACAACAGCTTAACAGCGGCGATATATCATCAGCGCGACAGCATTCGCGTACAATATCTTAACAACGTCAAATAATCATCAGCGCGGCGACGTTCGCAAATTAAAGTTTACATCATCGAACTAATTGTTAGCGACAGCATCATCACGGTATGCTCACCAATGGACGCATCGCGCAACAATACTGTCAATAATAGTGGATTATTGAACGACAGAAATAAAGATTGCGCGACAATATTCTTGAAGATTCGCATCGGACGCATCATCGATTAGTATAATGTGCGTCAGATGGACATATACATGCAGTGAACAGTGGATGCATAAAAAATTGCAGCGTGTGCGCGCAGTGCGCGATGACGTACATATGTACGGATTAAGATGTACGTGTGTGTACGAATTGCGAGGAGAAGCGCACATATGCAGAGTTGGCCGCATGAATGAAAAATAATGTGCGATCACATTGTACGATCGTTACAAATGACATACTGTATATGGTTATCAGGCGCACGACATTTTGCACAGATCAGTATGCAGATGCATCATCATTTTTGCATGCAGATGCATCATATAATACTGACGCCATACATACTGACACTATGTACACAGACCTATAACATCATTCAGTGATTTTTGTGTGCAAGCTGCAGTATCCTATACTTTTGTGCAGTGATTGTGTGCGCGACTGACAGCATACCATAATTCATCATACAGAAATCATGTATGCACGATATAATACTGTGTTTGATGTATATGCATTCAACCAGCCTGATCACGATAGCGATTGGTATAGCAGCAATACACCCACATTACTATAACTATAATCCAGACATCATAAGATGCCAGCAGATTGTTAGACAGGAATTAGCTTAGATATCCATGACGAAGGATTTGGGATTGGATACCTATTCTCCTGTTTATGATACAATCATGCTGGAAGGCTCATCGGACCTGTCTGTGAAAATTCACTTGCATATCACCCAGAATATTACAACTGAGGTATATAATATATCATGCCATGTTTCACGCTGTCCAGTGGTATACAGACTTGCATGGTTGATAAAGTTGATGTAACTTGACTCATAATTATATACTTCAGATGTATGTAATAAATGTGTGTCACACACACACACACACACACATAGTGTGTAGCGTCAGCACACACACAACGAGCACAACTTGTTCATTGACATATGTGGATGTGTGTGACTCAACAGTGAGTGTCACAATGATATATCTGTACATATATCACACACGCACACACAACAACTATACTGGAAGATATATATTGACATTACACTTAATCAGTAAAGTGTAAATGATCAATGTACATATGAAAATAAAGTGTATACATTGCTTATGTACAATTAATGCATACATACCAGCCACACACACATGTGCGTGTGGACTGTCAGCGATGGCGATACATATGGGACAGGATAAAACAACCTGCTGAAGGGCTGGATGGAGAATATCTCCAGACCCGAAGGCAGTATACAGTGCTCAAATAAACAGTTGGTCACTGTTGAGCACTGTCCATGCATCCCACACTATCGCTGGAGCAACATCAATATCTACATTGCATTCTGACAGTTGATACAGATGATCACTTCACATGCATGTACCAACTCAGATCAGCAACCATACATGAATTGACAAAAGGTGGTTGTGGACGTACACACCACAAACATTGTGTTGTGTAAAAACTGCTTAGATTACATCTAGCAGTGTCCAGATGTATTTGAACACAGAGATATCACTTGATATACTCGTTGTATACATCCAAATATATCTTAGGATCTGACACAACTGTGATGAATTCATTTACAGTTGATTTATCTTAAATATCACCAGAGAGTGCATTTGCCTCCATGGGTTTCAATCAGTAAAACCCAGAAATGTGATCAACCTCAGATGTTGATATGCAAAATAATTCACTTTTATGCCATGAAATTTGTCATGTGCAAAGGTGAAGTGATTTGCAGTGCTTCTGTACTTTGCAGTCCACACACACACAGAGATATGTATATATATATATATATATATATACATATAGCCAAAAACGGCCAAAATGGGTAAAATCCGTTTGCGATAGATTTGAAAATTGAAAATCGGACCCTATTTTATTTGATAATATGATTTTATACCTATTGAAGTATGAGAAAATCATAATGACAATAGTCATATCTCGTGTAACACCCTAGATATTAGGTGTGTAATATATAGGGGTGAACATATTGGCTGTAACGAAAAATCGGTCAAAATACAATACGTGTAATCTTTTGCAAATTCGGGATTGATTTTTTTGCTATAATGGATATTTATCTATCAAATAACAATCCCTGAAAGACATAACACGTGTAACACCCTGTAACACCCTAATATTTGAATGTGTGTGTCAGGGGTGTAACGTACCCTCTGAAAATCACTTAACATTCACTTAGGTATTGAATGCAGTTTTACTTAAAAATCTTTGCAAAAACGTTATACTGCTTATTTTTTACCTGTATTAGGGTTACTGATATCATGTAACACCCTAATCATATTATTGGGTGAAAGGGCCACTGTAACCAGATATGCCCTAAATGCCACCTATTTATTGGATACACTTTGTGTTTGGCAGATATATGTCATGCTGTTTTCGATGCAGACATGATTATATAAAGGGCAACAACCCAAGAACTGTTGGGCAACAACCCTAAAACTGTATGAGCTGCTTCCTATAAGGACTGCAAGCTATAAGCTATAAGCTATAATGTATATAAATAACTGACTGCCTATGTGTTCACACTTCCTCAAGGGGGAAGAAGGTGGATAGGATTCACACATATCCATTTTATATTCCGATCTGAAGATTTCTGATGGATTGCTTTTGATAAAATCACTGCATCCACAAATAACGTTGAAATCTGTACAACGTTAAATCCACCATCACTAATAAAGTGTAAACTCGGATGGGAAACTATATCCCGATGACTATAAGTTGACTTTTGCTCAGCATTTAATTATGTAAGTTTGAAATGCTGAACTATATACATAACATATAACCTGATACCATGCTTAATTGCATTTCCTGGATCAGAAGATGATAGTTATATAATGTATATATATATATATCCCACCTGATACACTTTGGCACTATAGCCGTACATAAGAGTGGGAAGGACAAGTGCATCGCTGTAAGACTGGTTGATATAGTCCCAGTGCTGAAGGCAGAATTTGGCACCCGAATAACAGCTGATAACTGTTGGTGACCACTATGCAAGACCTTCCAAGCGTAATTCCTTTGTCCTAAGATGCAAGTGAATTGTTCATAATATGTTGACATCACATAAAAGCATTCTGATAAAAACCCTATATATCCATGTGAGTTGTCATTACTACAAATGACATGGGTTTCGAATCGTCGAATGAGTATAACTCCGATGAATTCATTAGTACAGAATAGCTGTTGGGATTATTCCTCCGGCTGGATTGCAATCATTCACAATCCCTGTACATTCCGGTGACAAAATATTGCACTGGACTGATCACCACATTGGTATAATCTGTGATATATAAGTCACCAGAGAAAACATTGCAATCAGCACAATGTTGTCTAGACTCACAAAGATGAGTAACATATATTATCAGATGTAATAAACAGAGGCACAATGTGACCTACGCTAAAATCGCGTATGCACGGGCACTGTATTGTGACCTGCGCTAAGATCGTGTATGCATGGACACAACATGACTCGTGCCAATGACGTGGACATATTTTATGCCACGACATCACATCTGAAATCAATAAATCACTCAGAGAGAAGGTATTGACATCGGTATAGCATCATTATACATATAGTCATGAGGATTTTAAAGAAGACATAGTCTCTCCGATATTGACAAACATGGTACATATATATATATATATATCCATGCTCTCTGATCATATATTGATATCCCACAGCATACGATGATGGTAATAGCAAGCCACTTCGCCGCTGGAGGGTAGTGTTGTATATATACAGCACATGCTTGGGCACTATATGACCCACGCTAATGACGTGGATTCGGGCTGCATCCCAATAACTGCAATGCACCTTCGGTGCAATGGGCTGCAACCCGAGAACTGCTATCCAGCTTCATAGAAAGCTTCCACGTCATCACATAGAGGTCGGACCTCTGTTGTATTTGAACGGCGCTTGACAACCGCCTAGCAATACACTTCCTTGAGGGGGGAAGATGGTAAGCTAGAAATACAACTAAAAACCAAATAATAATAAAGACAAATAATAAAACAAGTAAGTTGCATCATTGTTTTTGTTTTGGTAAGCCTGACTGTATACAGTCAAACCATGCAGAACTCCATGAAGTTGACACATACATCAGCCATGACATACATATGAGCTTAATTTTGAAGACCTAAGACATTGTATACATCTGATCTAGCATGTATCCAGATTAGAATTGTATATTGACACGGCGCAAGCACTATAGCCTCTGCCTCCGATGATCATTGAAAAGGGCAACCATTCCTGATATTTCATACACATCATCTGATTGTATCATTAAAGGTGTCAAGAGTACTCAATGCGATATACAGGCTACAGCCTGAGTACAACACCTAGATAGGTCAAAGCCACTGAGCTGACCAATGCAGCATAAATGCTAGTTATCTTGAAGGCTATTCAATAAGCTTATTGCCCTTAGGTCTTGATATGTATCCGTGTATTGGCATCTCCTTGAGGTAATTATACCCACGGAATGAGCCATACCAACCATCTTGTCTTCATTGATCGTTACATATCTGATCATATCGCCATTGAACAATGCCTATTCTGTGAGATTATATATCACGAGGCATTTTATTAGTGCACATTAAACAATTAAAGTGCAACAAAGATCATCAGCTCTACATCATACCAAAAGGTTGAGTTGTTGTCAATTGAATTTTTTAGACACCATTTCTCAGAGGTCTATTCATCATAAAAGACAGAGTCTGTGCAATCATGGCTATTCAGCCTCCGACATAGCTGCATAGCTATTTAGCTTATGACCCAACCGTTGTTAAGCAGCCTCTACGCCATATGGCTAAATTTGGCAAGTAATATCTTCGGTCATTCTTGGGCATAGAGCAATCAAGCACAGCCAATTCAGGATGTTTATCCCAAAACTCTCCAAGAGTTATTCATGTTTTGCATGTGTCATATAAACAGCCAATATACCGCCCTATGATGGGAGTCATCTCCTTCAGCGAGGGGAAGTGTTTATGCTGTAAAGTTGACCAATCTGATCATCATCATAAAAGTGACAGATTTGAGAAAATCGATTGAAACTTGTATTGAAAATGACTATTCCTTATAATAAGGTATTGCACCTAAGGAAATAAAGGTTTCATCGTCTGAAATAGGAAAAGAGTTTTACATTGACTCTAGTTCCTGAATCCAAAATCACATAGAAAATATGTTCTATCCTGTGCATATAAAAAGTACATTAGATTCAGATTCTGAGCATACAAGTGGGCTTGAATGCACTCAAGTTTGTATTGAGTTGCAATTGTCCAAAGCTTTATTCTGACATCATTATTTATTTGTGGAATAGCATACAATGGTATAAACCATCCACATATAGATTGACATCATACTTGTGGTTTCATATCATTTTAGCACATAAAACAAGCATGCTTCATTGAGGAATAAAGACTCCTTGAAAAGTTCATTCTGGAATATTTAGAAATTTGTTGCCTCATCCATTAGGCCACGAAGTCTTGGAAAACCCGCAATCTGTATACGGTTTCCAAGCGCAGTTCATCCTCATTCTGAAAAGTGACAGAAATTTTATAGTCATAAAACAAGTCACAATTCTATCGGATTGAAATGACACATTCATCATTCATACTTCTTTATCATAATAAGTCTCTGAATAGTGTTTGCCCAAAAATAACATGGGCACCATTGAGATAAGTGATCATGTGCTGAAGAATATACACATATCACTAGGCAATGCCATGTTCTATTCATAATGAAATGACATGTCAGCCATCCATCAACTACGAAAATACAACTCGTAGTAAGTTGTTGTCATTACGGACACTTCTTGATTGACTCTCCATTAGCTTCGATACCAAAGTTAACTTCGGTACTGATTTCTTTGTTCATCATGACAATCATTATCCAGAACCATTGTCTAAGTTGGGTACACTATAGTGACCCTGAACTGACAAAGTATGTGGGCTGCAACCCAACAACTGCATTTGACATCATCTGGCATTAGCCACATTCAAAAACGTCAGGCATATTGCCAATATGACGTAGAGAGAATCAATGTTCAGATTGACATTGTTACCTCTAAAGCATTCGATGAGTAATCTCAGTCTGATTCTCTATCAAACCATTTTTCACATAACATAATGATTGAATAACATCCTCCATCACCATCTGATTGGTTTGATACATCTCTTTTTACGAAGGGGAGGAAGAGTATAGATTCATTCATTTTTTATACAGCTGCCACAAATTGATTTACATCATTGTGATTTGCTTGGAAAATTAAAATTTTTATCAAAAGTTCCAGCATCTGTGTATAGCAGCCATTAAGTTGATGACACGGTACATCATGCCGATTGAAACATCAAATGAAGTCTTATTTGACTTACTAACACATGAAGTTCATTATGAGGAAATCATAGATACATATTTCTCCGGCTCTATCATTTTTATGAAGGGCACTGACATGGGATAACGATGGTTTTTCAAAGGTGAATAAGCTATATTGTAAGCTTACGACCATCACTTTGACGTCAACAGCCTGAGATGCTGATTGTCGAAATTCAAGAGTTGAAGGATTCGATGAATCAACCTTGATACATGTGTTTTGATTGATAAATTGTTGATCTATGGTTTCTCCCCAAATCTAGAGAAGCTGGCACATAAGTTGTTGCCAATGTCTTAAGGAAAGCATCTGAGCAAAGGATTGCCAGTTGTGCCATCAGGCATCGAATTCCATAAACAGCAAAGCCGAGTAAGTAAATCCGCCACTCTAGCTATTTGCCCGTCATTCCTTCCAGGTTCATGACAAGAGACAATTCATCAAAGTCATACACCAATGCATAAGTCACATGCATGGTTGCACAGTTTGTATCCGAATGCCATTCCATCAAGGTTAAGCATCTTGACAGTAACACTGGCCAACCAAAAGCCTTCCTGTCTTTGGATATCTTGAGCACTCTCATTTCCAGCTCTTTGGACTAGGAAGCATCATGACTGTGCCTCGCCAGGACGCTAATCCTCAAAGCCGCACACTTGAGGCGAGCCTTATGAGACAGTGACCTTTGGCTTGTGGGGCGTCAACCCCTTATCAAATCCTGAACACTTGTTAACACCTGGATAAATTTATCATGATGCAACTTAAGTGGGATTATAAGTTCCACATAATCATATTGTCTACGTATGCTAAAGACATAACTGCCGCATATGATCACAATAGGTCGCAGCTTCTATAACATTGTGGCTTCTGAGTCAAAAGCTGATAGCCAATGACTTTTGCCAATAATTGCCAACCTAATAATAATCAAGCCGTGGAAATATGTACCCAAGAGGTTTTCATCCATCGGTTGTATAAATATATCAGGGCTGCATCCCAAGAACTGCAGGGCTGCATCCCAAGAACTGCGATGCGCCTTCGGTGCAATGGGTTGCAACCCAAGAACTGCAGGGATATATCCCTAACATTTTTTACCCTGCATCAAATTGATATGACAGGAGCAGGAATTGATCCTTCCTTGCTAAGGTGTAGTGAGCCTTGTGTAAATCATACCCTTACACAGATACGCATATGCGGGTACCAATATCTGTGAAAAACTGCTAAATGCTACCTTTGCCAAAACCGTGGTTTGTCATCGGATTTTTGGCCAGTCATCCGAGCTACCGGAGATATCGACTGAGGTAGACGGAGTTGTGATCCTAAGTTGTGCTTGACAAACATAACTAAAGAAATTTCACATTAGTACGTGGCGAATCCATTCTCACTCATCGCGATAGATGTTCGTCAAAGCGCGCGTACCGGACCAAATATTGAGGAGTTGAGCAGACCGGGTAAAGGATTATAAGTCCGATCCCGTTAAGCAGGGCCACTCCGTTTGCATTAAAATAAGCCCCAAAAATCGGGCTCCCCATTGCCGCCTGTGAACCTCCATAGTAGCTTCAGGAGGGGAGGAAGGGTTGGGTGCACTATATATAACTGCGGAAACATGTACCCAAGGGTTTTCGTCGATCAGTCATATATATAAGGCCGAGAATCGTTCGATTATAAATTGTTAAATCGTGGGATCATCGTTCGCAAAGCGACGACGGCTAGCGCAAATAATCCGTAACGTAGACTTCGGATGCTTTGAATCGTCTAGCACATACATGATAACGTGTGGATCAATCAGTAATCCAGCGTAGGATTGTATCGCGAAAACGCTCTTCATTGAACCTTGGAACGTCACTCAACGATACGATTTCCGGAAAGGTGGGCTGCATCCTAAGGACTGTATGGCTAAATGCCTAAGGTGAGGGACTAAAGTGGACTCAGTTCCCCCCAATAACCTAAAAACACCATGAGGGACGCCTCAAATCGGTGTAAGAAGACTGGTACCAGCAAGAAGCGACAACAACAAAGACATCAAAGACATATACAAAGGTATGCCCGTTGTGAGGTCACAACTCTCTTAAGAGGGGAGATCTGTCAGGGTTATGACCGATGACATATGTGTCATACATGTCATACGTGTCATACCTGTCATACATGTCATACCATGTCATGTCATGTCATGTCATATATTATTATGACAGTCGGTCATGTCATATATTATTATGACAGTCGACAGTATGGTCGATCATGACTGTACAGGTCGAGTCGCGTCATACATTTATGACAGTCGTCAGTACGGTCGACGATGACTGTACATGTCGCCAGATGATTATGTCATATCATCAGGCATCCCTGTCATCGAGAGTTCGTATGATTGAACTCGAAGATGGCAAAGCAAAGATACATCTTGGAAACAAACCAAGAACCATCTTTAGCTTTCAGCATGCGCAGAACTCGCATGTGCGGCATGAACGAACTAGTCGTTACTACCATGCTGGTCGTTCAACCTACGTCTCGGGTTCACAACCCAATGGCGGTACCATCTAAGATGATGGGTGACGTAGGTATAAAAGTGAGGAAGCGTTGTGCTTCAGCAGATCCTCTTACAGAGACTGCACTCACAAACCCGCTCATCCGTTCACCTGCATTGCTGTCCAACTTTGCAGTGTTTCATTGTATATTGATAATATATTCACGGCGCTTGTATCTAAAGCCGTATCACCTACTAACCGTAGGGATGAATGCTACTACAACCAGGTATATATGTATGCACTGTTGTTAGTTTGTTGGCGTCGTTTCATACGCGGGGAGGATGAGCCGGTTGCCTAACATCTGTAAAAGGCTCGCTGTTGCAGGGAACTACACCATGGAGGACATGCTGAACTTTATCTTGATTTTCAGTCCGATGGTGTTCATGGATGTTCTGAAGAACTTGAATCCGGAGTTGGACAAGGCTTGGTGGACTTTGCGGCGGGCGGTGCTCGACTTTGTGAGAGGGCCTGCAATAGGATTGTGTGGGGACCTCCAGTCCCGTGCGGAGCCCCGGAAGGAGGCCGGGAAAGAGCTGTGGGCCTTTGCGGTGATTGTGGAACAGCAATGCCCCATGAACATGTTGCGCGTTGAATCTGCGCATGGCGGTCGTTCACTTGTGCAAGCAAGAGGAGGAAACCGGCGTGGTGAGCAGCACCAACGAGCTCTGGGTCGAGCGTCTCCTGGGCGACAGCAAGGGGGTGGTGCCAGCCCCGGTCGGAGGCAAGGCGATCGACACGTGCATAGCGAACGCGTATCTCACGAAAGAGACGGTGGACGACATGGCGTGGAGCTACGAAGGGATCCGCTTCCTTCCGGACATGCTCACGGAGATGGCCATGGCCAAGGGCGGCGAATGCCATGATTCTGGGACCAGCCGGGCTGACGATTCCTCCGAGGTGTGCCATCTCCTGGACACCGGCCACTATCTCGCCCGCGACGGTGTACCAACCGCTGCGTTGACAAACGAGGAGGGGGGTCGTCTGCACCGGGAACTGGTGGGGTGCGTCCGATCCCTTTTTAGCGATCATGCAAGCCCTTCCCTGGATGCAGCCATGGACGCCCTTCGATTCTCGCGCATGCGAAGAGGCGATGAGGACTTCACATCCCGGGTTTACACCCGGGCAAAAACGCGTATCTCCTTCAACGTGGCTTTGAGTACATGCGCGGCCGACGCTTTTGAGTACGGCACCGTGGAGGCTTACTACTTGATCTTCCTGAAGCGTTCCGCCGAGAACTCCGCCGCCAACGACACCGTGTGCCGCCTGGCTATGGTGACCGCCTACCCCACTGTTGAGGACCTTACCATGAACAGCCGGGGCGTGTATGTGTGCAACGAGGCAGAAAAACGTACCCTTCTCCTACCGGTAAGCCGTCTCGAAACCAAGGTCATTATCGATCGCCCACACTAGGAATAGGTTTTCCCTTACTTCTGGTTACCTTTGGTTATTAATGCGTACTTTTGGTTATGTTTCCTTACCTTCGCTTGATTTATATCCGACTGGCAGAAAATAACTGGCAGGGTCATCGAGCCGGCTTCAGAATGCCCCGGGGCTCATTCAAGAGGTCACGAGGACGACGCACGAGACCGAAACCGCAAGCAAGTCACTGGGATCAGTGATCAGGACGCTTGTGAGGGACTGGAGGGGAGTGAAATACTTATAAACCGACGAGCGTGGTGAAGTGAGGCAGCATTCAGTTTTATATACGTCGAAGCGACATGGCTCGCAAGGTCGCGTGAGCGCGTAGGCCAATCAGAAAACACGAAGGGCTCGAGTTGTTTTTATAATCGGGTTAATTACAGTGCGTATGTATTTCGAATGCTGTCAGAGATAGATAGAACGTGACCAGAATATTTATAGAAGCAGGCAGGTGGTAGGCGTGCACCGTAGTAATAAGAATACTAGGAATACTAAATAGGTAGGAGGAGCTATTTCAAATAAAAAGTTGAAAAGTGGTTGAAGGCTTCTATCTTGAAGCCGCAACTAACTATTAGAATTATTATCCGTCCGTTAAATTTTGACAATGTCTGCGCCCCGTCGGCAACTCGCTCGCGGGGAGTTGTTAAGGCAGAGTGCCGTTGAGTACAAGGGTGACTCGCCAGCGGTGCGGTTTGTGTTCATCGGAAAACTGCGTATTTTTTGGAGGCTCGGCTGCATAGGTCTGGTAATGGTTATGGTTGGCGCAGGACTGTTCGGAAAGGAAGACTAATTTATTGGTGTGGTGTTTCAGGCTCCTGCTGAGCGGCTCGGAGGTCGCGTTGCAAAGCGACCGAGAGCGAGACCCCCAACCGGGGGTCATCAACAACAAGGTCAACCCGGTTTGGTTGACTTGAACAAGGAACCCGGCGCCGCAGAGGCAGCTGAAGAAGCCGGAGCAGCAGTTGAAGGCGGCGGAGAAGACCCATCCGCGGCGGAGGCAGAGCAGCCTAAGGTGAGGGTCGTCCCCTGGGATTCTCCTTTTTGACCTAGTTCCAGTGAAGTGGAGTGTGCCCCCGCCCCAACAGAGTAAGTGTACCCGCCCTCGAAATTTTGGGGTGTTGTTTATTCAAGACGTCCCTTGTTTCCTTGCACTTGGGTCTGCGGAGGCAGTAGGCTGCGATGGGAGGATAGCTCCTCAACCACGCGCCCTGTTCCCGCAGGCAAGTCGGAACTGTTTCTGTGTTGTGCGGCGCTTGCTTGCGTGGGTGCGGTGGGAGGATAGCTCCTCAACCACGCGCCGGTAGCAGGTTGTCTGGCTCTGTTTTTGTTGTTTATTCAAGACGTCCCTTGTTTCCTTGCACCTGGGTCTGCGGAGGCAGTACGCTGCGATGGGAGGATGGCTCCTCAACCACGCGCCCTGTTCCCGCAGGCAAGTCGGATCTGTAGGTGTGTTGTGCGGCGCTTGCTTGCATGGGTGCGGTGGGAGGATAGCTCCTCAACCACGCGCCGGTAGCAGGTTGCCTGGCTCTGTTTTTATTGTTTATCCAAGACGTCCCTTGTTTTCTTGCACCTGGGTCTGCGGAGGCAGCAGGCTGCGATGGGAGGATAGTTCCTCAACCACGCGCCCCGTTCCCGCAGGCAAGTCGGATCTGTAGTTGTGTTGTGCGGCGCTTGCTTGCATGGGTGCGGTGGGAGGATAGCTCCTCAACTACGCGCCGGTAGCAGGTTGTCTTACTCTGTTTTTGTTGTTTATTCAAGACGTCACTTGTTTTCTTGCACCTGGGGTTGCGGAGGCAGCAGGCTGCGATGGGAGGATGGCTCCTCAACCACGCGCCCCGTTCCCGCAGGCAAGTCGGATCTGTAGGTGTGTTGTGCGGCGCTTGCTTGCATGGGTGCGGTGGGAGGATAGCTCCTCAACCACGCGCCGGTAGCAGGTTGCCTGGCTCTGTTTTGTTGTTTATTCAAGACGTCCCTTGTTTCCTTGCACATGGGTCTGCGGAGGCAGTAGGCTGCGATGGGAGGATGGCTCCTCAACCACGCGCCCTGTTCCCGCAGGCAAGTCGGATCTGTAAGTGTGTTGTGCGGCGCTTGCTTGCATGGGTGCGGTGGGAG
>LGRX02007155.1:0-16282 GCA_001247695.2 Cymbomonas tetramitiformis | reverse complement strand
CGGTACTTTTAGTCACAAGGAATCGCAATCGCCGGGTCATACCGAATGCTGAAATTTTCGTCCGATTAATGCGGTCTCCAGGGGAAATCACAGTCCGCAAGATTCTCATCGTATTTTTTCCGCCTTTTCTTTCTTCCACTAAATTGTACGGAGCCAATGAAAACGCTCTGGTTAACAGATCTTGAGATCAGCAGACGCAGACGTAGACGTCCGAGTCAAGTAGCTAGTCCGGTAGTGTCACCCTGTCACGTAGTAGGGCATAGACTCGTCTATTCATCCCCTTCGCTTCATGGTCCGAGTCAGCGGGTTCTTAAATTCTGTGCATCATCATCATGATCATCAGCAGCTCACGTCAGGCTCAGCGTCAGAAGCGCTGTTGCTGTATCATTTATATGCGCGTTCCTTCGGGTTCGTCAAGCACTCCACTGTAGAAGTTCGAAGACTGACTCACATCATTGTAAAAGTCTCAGCAATCAGAAATTTTCGTTCAAGCCCGATTCTTTTGAAATTCGATATGAAGTCTGCCCTTATGCGCATGCTTATCTTCGCCATTTTGTGTACCACAATTCTTGCCCGTATGACCCCAGATTTCCAGGAAGATAGTGTGGTGACCAAGCGTTTTGGCCGTAGCTTGATGTTCGTCGAGGAAGAGGAGGACGGACCAGACTCTGCTGTAGAAAACCTTGGGAACACAGATGCTGAACTCGAGGAAGCTGCTGAGGAGGAGGTACGCTTTCCAGGCAAAATTCTGGTTGAGATGGGTGTTAGCAACATTGCCCTTTCGATAACTGAGGGTATAGTACGACGCTGATGGAAAGGCACTTGTACAGTGTAGCTTACTCAAGTTATCGCAAGAGCACGTAACTAGGGGTTGACTTTGCAGTCCATATAATTCCATTTCCACCCCCTCTCTTCCGTTTATGTATATACTGCTCGAGGGATTTAATGCCGATGAACTTGTCGCGTTAAGGGCTAACTACTGGCGCTCTGGGATTTGGGACCTCAGGATGCTGGTGAGGCAGAGGAAGAAACCGCCGAGGAAGAAACCGTCGAGGAAGAGACTGTTGAGGATGAGGGCACTGAGGAGGAGTCTGGTGAGGAAGAAGTAGTAGAAGAGGAGGCTGTTGAGGAAGAAACAGCTGAAGAGGAGTCTGGTGAAGAAGAAGTTGTGGAAGAGGAGTCTGGTGAGGAAGAAAGTGCAGAAGAAGTTGTTGAGGAAGACGCTTCGGAGGAAGAAGAGGGGGGAGACGCAGAAGTCGAATAGATCCTTGAGTTTGACAATAATACGCGGGAGATGGCTTTGTGTGCTCTGGTTCTGTACTTCTGTCAACCATTTCAAGCCACCTTCCTTTGTCTATCGTAAGAACTTGTAAATACATTTTTTCATGTTTTTTTTTGACATCTTTCACTGTATTGATTCGAGTGCTGTTTGCCTGCAAAAAGTGCTCTCTTAGAACCGCTTGTGATAGCTAATTCGCGTTTGCACGCCGATCGCTTTTCTTGTTTCCACACGCCTTGTCACATGAAATCTAGTTTGAGCAGGATCATCTGATGAAAAGGAGAGGTTGTTCGCCTCAACGGCGCTCTGCATATCAGCGGTGTAGGGAGCAATAACATGTAAACACGTGAGGCATGTGAACGCTAGGAATGTTCATATTGCCACCATTCGTGCGGGCAAGTGCCTTCCGACAATAGAGCTTCGTGATAGCTACGCAGGGATCGCTTCTGTGCGACTTGTAGAGTTTTGTAGAAAAGCCCCAGCACCTTTGAAGCAGTTGATCAAACTGGACCCCAACAAGGGAGGTTTGGGATCTTGATAGAAGACGGCCCACCAAACTTGCGTTTAAACTCGCATTTACAAATTACGCCTTTGACTTGAAGGTTTTGACAACTATTCCACGTGTCTAATAGGTTTTACCGCGCTTTAACAGAAGCTTAAACAAAATAGAATTGTTTCAGGTGAAGGTGGACTTCCAGGGTTGTGCTCTCGACTTGGAAATTAGTTTACTTGCAGTTCAGAGAACATGTAACAGAGTGACCCTTGTGACCACTCCGAAACCTTCACAACGGAAGAGTTGAACTTGGCACACAGCAGTATGCAGTATGTTTCTCACAGTGTCCTTGAATCGTGCTTTAAGCTTGTCTTTTGTAACGAGATACTTTAACACTAAACTAAATGACAAACTTTAACCGACCCCTTACCGGGAAGTTTGCAAAACGCAACGAGTAGGTGAGGGCTCTTAACAATTAATTCAAGTGTGCATCATGCATGGCCCATTTTGTCATGCAATATGTTGCTTTTTTACTTTACACTTGCACGACGTAGGGCGTTAATGCCAGTGCACTGTTTCTCATTTCGGACACATTATATGCTAGTAAATACTGATTCAAAACGGTCAATGGCCATCAATGTTGCTATGATTTACAGAACCATGTACATTATAGTCCCTTGTACGTGTGGATTTTTTTTTTTGGTATTTGAATGCCAGACGATTGCTGACATGGGAATGATTACATAAGATTGACGCCATATGTACTTGTGCGGTGTGTCCAATGATGCTGGTTGTTTTGAGCTTGATCCATCGACATCGAGGCCATGTCGCCGCTCTTGTGAGATGCGCGTGTCGGTGTTGTCAAAATGGACCATGCATGCTTGTTGCGTACCAATTCTCCTGACGCAGCTTCACGAATGCTTCGCTAATGAAATACCGCTGAATTATTGAAACCTGCTGCAAATTATCTGATTCAGAGGTGTCACAGTCAACATGTGAATTGATGCTGAGAAGACCCTTCGTCTCAAAGGGCGTGCAAACATTGGAGCACATTAACGATGTCTCTTCCACATTCAATGGAAGGTCAAACCCGGGAACTATACGCATAGACCACCGTGCACGGACATTGCACGTTCAAGCTTCGCGTCTTATGCTCCTACACGCTAAATTGGAATGGCTTAAGCATGGTGATTACTTGATATTTTTTTTCAGATTATCCCGGGATCTAGCATGCAACCCTATCTACGGAAATCGCTAGTTCAGGCCTCCGGCATTCCCAAGTAGGCATCCCTTGGTTTTATCCGGGCAGAAACATTGTATCGTCGAAACAAAAACGGGTCAGCTACGCATGGATGACCGAACGGGTGGCCGCGCTAGAGAGGGTGTGCCACCTACCGTAGGGGGTAGTTGGTCACTGCTCTCGTTTACTGGCATTAAAGGCCTACATCAAGCAGACCCATAGCGGAATGCACCGGTGGCCCGAGCAACTTGCAGCTAATCATACTGGTGGCGCCAGCAGGCAACCCAGCAGAACAAGTGCCTGAGACTTGAGTAGTGTGGAAACTATGTGATACATCAATGGCCGAGATCGCGCGTCACCGAAGAACTGCGCAATTAGAGCCCGTGGTAATCCAGTTCATTCAAGACTATGCCCATCAAGCTGAGCTGTGCATGGCACAAGTGCCGTTTCGATTCGTCCGAGACATTAGACATCCTTACAGAGGTGCAACAACACACGTACGGGTCTGGACAGACAAGGACTCGAGCACCTCTGTCCTTTTACACTTCCCACCCAACTCAACCTAAAATCTCTGTCCTTTTATCTGACTGCGGACAAATTCATATCCACTCCAGTCTTTTTACTGCGGACCAAAAAAGCGCATTTCACTCCTGTTGCACTTAACACAACAGATATTGATATAATGGATGCTGCACAGCGTACCTGATGGCAATGTAAGCGGGTGACAAAAGAGATGGCAGGCATTCCAATCTACCACACCTTGTATCACAGAGACAAAAAAAGTTTCTACGGACTACAGACACGAGTTGCCAATTCACTGTACGAGATACTACTGATCCACAGCCCCCCCGATCAAATGCATTTCCTACCACTAAACGTGCACGTTGCCCAAGCATGCAGACTGTGCCTGCCACCTGTCACACAGGGTTGGGTTTAAGGAATGCGTCATCCCTATCTGAAGCTAATGAGCCATGCTGTAGTGCTCCTCGAGCAACATCTGCATCATTGTGAATCGTCTCCACCTGCAAGTCACAATGGAACCAACCGCACGTCTTGCTATTCCACACATGCGCATATCGGCACATGCAGCACTCCAACACATCGCGCATCACCCTGCTAGGAGCCACAGCTCCCATATCTTTCAAACGCGGCAAGTCAGGATCAAATTTCACGGTAACCCCCCACAGCCTTTTGGTGGGAAATACCAACGCCTCGAGCGTAGTGAAGTTTGCCTCGGGCCGGATGTAGTGGTCGACCAACAGCCGCAGCTCCTCGCCGTAGAAGTCCTCCGGGAACTCGTGCAGCAGCCACGGCTCCACCGACTTTTGCTTGTTGTCAAAATACGGGTTCCACCCGATGCTCATCACCATTTGGTACACAGTCGCGGAGTTGCCCACGCTCGCCCACCCACCATAGATCCCGCACGGCGGCAGTACCTCTTGCAGGGAGGCCGCCAGCGCCTCCGCCTCCAGGTTTGCGGTCGGAATGCCAAGCATCTGCTTCCGCCCACCCGAGCCGCAAGCTGGACGCAATCAGACATCACGGCATCGCTCCACAAGAAAACAGTCGGAGCGAAAATCGCTAAATCTCCACTCCTCGCCGTATTGCTGCTCCCTACTCAGGAATCAATCGAAGGGGTCCGTCGAAATACGGGCAGCAGTAACCGCGATCGCGCATCCTGTGGTACCCAGGCGAATCCACCACGTAGAGAGCACGTAGAGGTGTACCGCAGATTGCCTCAAGGCACGCATTTGCAAGCGGGCAGACAGTTGTGAAGAGAGCCTTGCAATACCCATCAACCTGAAGCGAGGCCTCCTCGCCGCTGACCGCGCGTTCAATCACCGATATGACCGCGCAGAATCTGCCTTCGTGGTCCCTCATTTCAAGCATTGCTCTGCGTATATCAGCTGCGCCACTGGGATTTTATAGAACATGAGCATCGTTTCTATCAACCCTACAGGAATAGATTCGATGCTCAATTTTGGTGCTGGGAAGCAGCCTTGCAGTCACCCTCCCCTCCACGCCCAGTGCATCCATTAGGAGTGGGGATAACCCATGTAAGCATGAGTTGCACCTAGCTTCGTACCTTCGAGCCGCGGCCGAACCCCTTCACCACAGGTCCCTTGCAGCGCAGCACCTGCGCCAGCTGCAATGTCCCAACCAAAACCGCCGCCCCCCTTTGAGCGCAGCAGACTCCCCCGGGCTGAGATACCACCGTGCTGCCCGTGGCGTGGCGATCAAATATTTGACTCGTGCACAGAGAAGTAGTCGATTGGGGCAACCGAAACACACGTCAGAGTGCGCACAGCGGTCATCAGGTGCTGAATGAAGCGAGCATGCCTAGGACCCAGAGGGCATTTGCAGGGCTGACAGGCGGCAAAAGGAGCCTGCCTAACAGGGAGGGTGCGCATGCCTGGGCGTATCAGCCTGCCTAAGAGGGAGGGTGCGCGTGTCTGAGCGTAACAACCTGCCTAACAGGAGGGTGGTATGCCTGGGCGTAACAACCTGCCTAACAGGGAGGTGCGCATGCCTGGGCGTACCAACCTGCCTAACCGGGAGGGAATTGTATTAGTCTGGGCGGAACAACCTGCCTAACAGGGAGGGTGCGCGTGTCTGAGCGTAGCAGCCTGCCTAACAGGGAGGGTGGTATGCCTGGGCGTAACAACCTGCCTAACAGGGAGGGTGCGTGTTTGAGGCACAACAGCCTAACAGGAGGTGCGCGTGTCTGGGCGTAACAACCTGCCTAACAGGAGGGTGCGCGTGTCTGGGCGTAACAACCTGCCTAACAGGGAGGGTGCGCGTGTCTGGGCGAAACAAGCTGCAACGGGAAATAATGGAGCTGACAAAGCACGAGGGAGATAGCATCATGGAATGTACCGGAAGCACATTGTCGACCCAGTCTGTAAATGCTGGAAGCCCAAACCTGCCAGCACCATCAGCCTTGAGAGTCCTGGTGGTGTCAAGCATGAAGGGCCAGGGAAACCGGTGGGGCAGGAATGACGGTGGGTGCTTGGGGCCAGGGATGACAGTGGGTATCCAGGTCCAGGAATAACAGTGGATATATGGGGCCAGGGATGACGTTGGGCACATGGGGATAGGGATGACGTTGGGCACATGGGGCCAGGGATGACGTTGGGCACATGGGGCGAGGGATGACAGTGGGCGCATGGGGCGAGGGATGATGACGTGTACACAGGGCTCACTCTTCAAGTCTCAAATCGAATAGCGACGACAATGCGCATATCGAACTTTCAAACTTCTGCCTGTCCTCTTTTCTTTCAGCGAGGGCCACTGCCGTCATACCCAGGTCACATGCCACCTGCAACCCTTAGACACACTCACTTTGCACACCGCAGTACCCCACACCGAGTTGGGCAAGTCGCCTTTCTCACGCAAATGCGTGGTGGATGCCAGAGGTGACTCACGGAACTGCTTGGCAACAAACAGCGATGCAGCTGTGTGAATGGAGTGCCTGGCAGCGCGCGGGATATGAGACACGGGCTGGCACGGTGGCCATTGTGTGAATTGAGTGCCTGGCAGCACGCGGGATATGAGACACGGGCTGGCACGGTGGCCATTATTATTAGATTAGAGGTGCCTGGCAGCGGGATATGAGACACGGGCTGGCACGGTGGCCATTGGCTGTGAATGAGTGCCTGGCAGTGCGCGGGATATGAGACACGGGCTGGCACGGTGGCCATTGTGTGAATTGAGTGCCTGGCAGCGCGCGGGATATGAGACACGGGCTGGCACGGTGGCCATTGTGCGAAGCTCTCACCTGGCAACGTGCCAGATCTGTGACCACTATCAGGCATTCCTCCGGCTTAAGTCCTGCACTTTCAATAGCACAACCTGAGGGACGGAAGGGTGTGCGTCCCGGGAAATAGCAATATCACAGTAAAGATAAAGCAAAAGATCTCGTGCAAGTAAGTCCAGACAGGTCCTCGGGCCCAGATGTGATGTGCTCGATGAATTCATGCGCTGCTCCGAAGCGAGGCTCCTTTGAACGAAGAGAGGAACACCTAAAGAATGCGCGACGGCTTGGAACTGTGCACGAAGAGGCTCCGAGGCCGCGCCGTCACTCTGCTGCAGGCAAGCCACCGCGCTCAGCAGTGAGGCACAGAGGATCGAGAACATCCGCAGTGAATGCAAAACAAACGCAGCAACTGGTGTAAAAGGTGCATGTGCCACAGGGCAAGTGGCACCTGCCAGATCGACCGCAGCGCTCAGAAGTTGCACGGACGTAGCAATTTCTATCTCACTCGGCCACAGCACCGGCGCTGCACCGAAGCGGCAACACAGAAGGGGCGGGGTGGAGCTACACGTGTTCTCAAATCTGAGCTTCTTCGCGAGAAGTAAACTCTCCAGAAACGTGCGCCTCCCCTTGCGTAGGAGAATAGAATGGTCGACTTCGAAAGTGCCGCTTCATTGCAGGGAAGATAGATGCAGCAGCCGCGCGGCTAAGGCTCCGCATTTCAGCGAGTAAACTCTACGAATTGCTCCTTGATTCAGTGGTGAACAGCGACGACAGAAAGGAAAGGAAACATCAAAATTCTTCTTTAAGGGACCCTCGGGCCTTCAATCATTTAGGCGACTGCCAAAGCTTCTCAGGCATCCGGGATATCCTCGTTTCTTGAACACCATCTTGTTGGAAGGTTCTACATAACACAAGCGGTGTGGGTTGTGCTCGCTAGAATATTTCATCTCGTCTCTGCAGGTTCTCTGCAGGTGTTCTTGTTTAGAGCCGCACTTGAAAGCAACACTGCGTGAGGGGAGTGACGGCTCTCACCTCTGGGAGGCACGGCGTGCTCGTTTGGCAAGTGCGCAACTGCGGGCTGTTCTCCAGCGCCTGTCTCAAACTGGCACAACGGAAGATGCGCGTCATATCGAACACAGAGGAATCTGCGATACTCAAACGGTGTCGAGTACACGTGCACCACGGCGCGTCTGAGCAAACCTATTTCCCTCGATCCGACACGCACTTCTGCGGAGCGTGTTCTCAGAAGCAGCACAAAGTACCCAGCACTTGGGGATCAATCTATGCACAGTAAAAGGCGTCTTCGTGCGTCAAGAGTTTCTCTTTTCGACAAAGCACTGGATCCAAACAGCCTTTTTGAGTTTCGAGCAATCCAAGTTTCGGGAATAACATAGAGGAGATATCTTCAGGAGCGCCCATATCCGGTGTCTGGGAATAGCGCTCGACAGGCCTGGTGCGTGGGTGCGCGTGTTTGTGAGCGAAAAACCGCGCTCAGTGCTCAGAGAGTCGAGGCTGACCTCGGACTGACAGCATAAGGGATGCTGTTAGCCTCCAAATGCACGACTAATCTTTCCACACCCGCCGGCAGGTTGTTCAGACCGTTTCCTTCTGCAAGAATAAGGACGTGCGATTAGCCAATGTCCGGCGGAGGGAATCTCGGCGGGTTTGAGGGAAATAACATTGGCTAAGGCTTCCAACCACGAGGAAATAGATAGCGTACACCGTTCGGCAGGTGGCACCATATCCCCCTCACCTGTAATTTGCGAGCAGTCGAGGTCCAGTAGAACACTACCGCAATGGATGTCCTTCATATCGAGGATAGGTCAGTCTTCAACTGCTCGCCCCGAGATAATAAAATAGGTTGTGAGCTTGAGAGCCCGTATTACTGAAGATAGTCGATGTTTCGCGATAGAAGAGAACTCCCAGCGACTTGGGGAACGGGAAGGAGCAACATAGCGCGCCCCTTCCGCACAACGCTCGTGAAAGTTTGCGGGAGCCTTAAAGTACCCTCGATGATAGGAACGTTCCCAGCTGGGGAGCGAAAGGTCGCCTTCTGCGTGCCAGTGCAGCGGTAGCCATACACAGGTGCGGAGAATGGGCCCTATTGAGGTCATGGCGCTCAGCACTGAAAACTGACGTTGCTATGGAGGTGCACGCGAATGAATGGATATATCAAAATCAAGTTTGCTCGAGGAACCTATATGAAGAAAAATCGCTCGCAATGGATGGACAGGAGGCACGCGGTACCGTCACAAAGATCAAATAAGGATAACAACGGACACCAGCACTAGTCTAGGTCAGTGTCGAAACCGTTTACGCTTGGTACTGGCCGACGTGAAAAGTTAGCAAGTTTGCTTGTGCAGCTTTGTTTCAGCCAAAATGACTTCGAACAAATATCGGAGTTAAAGGGGCATCCCAAGCTTTAGGAATGATATACACTGCTAGGGGAAAATACTGATAAGCGCGATCTATACGGATATGCCAAGCCCACGATACAAGGCAACGTCTCGATATTTTCAACTGGGGTCAACAACGCACAAACAGTTTGAAGACGCTGCGCCCAGGAATAAATCAAAACACGTTGCAGTCAAATTCAACATTCTCAAGCCAGCAAAATATAACATATGCATGTATGTCTGTTTTACTGGGCTGATAGATCGTGGCATGTCTTTACTTAAGAGCGAAGTTACCTTTCGTTTGTCCGGCTCGCGAGTGGCGACTGTTCAAAGTTGTGACCGACAGGAAAAAATAGGTGGTCGCAATAGAATCATTCTTTATCTTGGTTAAAGAATCAAGAATGTGTAACATAAACGGATAGTGCGTCTGACGTGAGAGTCCAAAGCTCGCAAGGCAACGGAACGGCGAACGTCGCAACGAGCCCGTCGCAACCAACGCAACGCAAGAACCTCGAACCAGAAGAAAGCACCTCGACCTGCGCTAATCCTGCGCTGACGTGGGTACATATTTTTTTTGCTTGAAGACTGAGGTGATTGGTAAAAATAATCTAAAAGATCCCCTCAAATGCCGCCATGATGGAATCGACGATTACGGAGTTCTTAGTGGCAGATAACAGCACAAATTTGTCTCTGTCATCGTCGATTCTGTAATGGCACGATCTGATGTGATTTTCAGATTTTCGTTTCCTGCTCATTCTTGATTCTATCTTTGTAGTCCACACGACAGCCTGCTCAGTACTGTATGTGTTGCGTTGCGTTGCGTCGCGTCGAGTGCGAGTGGTCCCGGAATGTCATGTCATGTCATATGTCATGTCATGTCATGTCATGTCATGTCATGTCATGTCATGTCATGTCATACATTTTTGATTTGAGTAAGAGTTAGAGTATTAAGAGTTACTGTAGAGTATTGAGAGTAAGACCTCCCGACGCGAGGTCTTCCTCTCGGTCTGCTTCAAACTCTGAGTCTTCCTGAGTCTCAGACTGGTCTGTGTTTTCCCTTCAGCATCACGACCAATATCAAAGAGCATTGAAGGGAATTGAGCAGAGCTGCATATTTAAAGTTCAAGATTCATGCAAGCTGAATCTTACTTTCAGTCTCAAGTTGCCAACTGCAAGATAATCGTTGCTTCCCATTTGAGAATTCATGTGTCGTAACGGATGTCCCATCTCCAGTGGCGAATACTCAAACCAAATACCGATCGCATGTCTGCGTTTCGTGTTCTTTGCAGTCCAATAACTGTGCGTGTGCATGAAGAGAGTGCTTTGACTGCGTGTGCCGGGGACGAAGTGTACAGCGACATCGTGTAAATTTGCAGTAGAAAAAGTGATTAAGAGGATAATTTTCGTTTCCCGCGATGGACATCAACGATCCCTTCGATCCTAAAATGAAAGTCATGTGTAGATGGGGGGGTACAGTCTGCCGAAACGAGGGATCCTACGAGGCGACTTATATCGGCGGGGAAACCAAGCTTATTCACCTTTCTCGTCATGCCACTCTTGTTCAACTAGAGCTCATGCTCCAGCCACTTTTGGATATCCATCCCTCGCAGTTTTGTATCAAGTACCAACTTGCTGGAGCTGGGTTGGACGAGCTGGTAAGCACCATGAAATCAGCTCCCGGCATGATTCTTTAGTTTCTAGGCGCCCGTCCAAGAGTCCGCGGAAGCGCTTTGATACTCCGAAACAGGTCGCGAGGTGTTGCGTTTTGATTGCATCCGCAATATGGAAAAAGTGCGGTCCAGTTCCTCGGACCACACGCACCCGTGCGGTCGCCCTCTGCTTGACCTCTTCCACGGTCCGCTAGCACTCGCAATTTCACAGCTGAAACAAACTTCTCCGAATGTATAACTAGTGCTGCTTTTTAAGTTTTGCTTCTGCCCGGCGGCTCAGCTGCTTTCGTATATTCTTCTCGCGCTCAGAGCCTGCCAGCCCTGCCATGATGAAGTGGACTGTTGATCCTTTTCAGCTTCAGACGAATGTCTCCATGGCTGTTTGCTTTTGCCATCTTCTCTTGATCGGTAGGCAACACATCACCGTGCGCTAACTCGGAGGGTGCTTCAAACCCAGGTTCAAATTTCCGATCAGGATGATATTAAGAACTTCTTTGAGGAGGCGGACGAGCTGCAGCGCAAAATGTCGGTTGGCAGCGGATGCGCGTATATGCGAATATACCTTTTCTCCCTGAGGGAACAAGGCCTCGACAAGTTCAAGGTGAGAGCCCCCGAACGAATGTACTTTCTTCTCTTAACTCCATCCTGCCCACTGCTGCAGCCGTCTTCTCCTTTCTTTCCGCGCGTAGCCGCTGCGCCGTTCTCTGCAACGTTGGGCGGGGTGCATGGGGATGGGGGCAAGATTGCACAGTCCTCGCCGAACACGCCCATCGGTCAATCGCCAGTAACTCGGAGCAAATCTGCCTTTGTTTCACACTTTGGCCCTGGCGCCATCTTCGAGGAGAGGCCGGACGCATTAGACCCGGCTATCTACGGAGACACTGCGGACGGCGGATCCCCGTTTGTCGGCGGCGTTCACTTCCCGGAGGTAAAGTGCCCGCCGCACAGTGCACGCGGCCGCGATGTAGGTGGAGTGTTCAGACAGCCAAAACCATTTCTCTTCACCAACGCCTGCAAACACGCCCAATCTGCGACGCCCTAATACTGGGTAGCCGCTTCCTCGAACCACGGAGCCCTCAGACCGGGCAGCAAGCAAAACCCCCCAACCTGCGGCGCCCACTGAAGAGCAGGCCACTTCCCTACAGAGTTCTCACACAAAGGCGGTGCTCGATGTACCGAGTTTTCACTGCGGGGAGGGGGCCACTCCGCCGGTCTGCATAATTCTCATTGTGGGAAGCGGGGCACTCCCCCGGTCTTCATACGTTTCACTGTGGGGAGCGAAGCACTCCTCCGGTCTGCTAAGTTTTCAAAGTGGAGAGTAGGGCACTCGCCCGGTCTGCGTAGTTTTCACAGTGGGGAGCAGGGCACTCCACCAGTCTGCGTAGTTTTTCACACGGGGGAGCGAGCCACTTCCTTAGTTTGTGTAGTTTTCTCTTGCCTGCTGAGCCCTCATGTTTGAAACTTTCTCAGCCCCTTGCTGACCCCTTGCTGCTCTTGCTCTTTCGACGTGCTGGCGAACACAAGGCGGTGCATCTGCCTTGACACCTTAGACCTGAGGACGTGCAGCAGCCTTTGTGTAGCACCGTACAAGATCATAAAATGGCTGGAGATGTGGAGAGTGTGGCGCGCTTGTTCTATGTGTCCAGCAGAACCAATATTTAAATCAGTATCGACTCTGTATGGCCTGGGAACGGGGGAGCGGGGACGGGGAGCATTTTGCAGCTCGACAGCGTCACAGGGACTCCAACAGGTGACCAGGACTCTCCATTTTCGAAGCCGCGTCTGCGGAGCAAGTCCCTGAAGAACCCGCCGTCGCAAATGATCTCTGCCCCGATCAACATGTCCCTCAACATCAAACTTGGCAAGGACGGCATCAGCCAGCTCGCTGCCATGCTGCCCCCGGGGGGGGCCTCTGGGCACCTCACCAGCCCAGGGCCGTCCCCTCTTGGGCCCTCTCGGGCGAGCCCCAGCCATCCACAGTTCCTGCAGCGTGTGCTGACGATGCCCGCGGAGCGCAGCACTCCCGCAGGTTCGTGGATGCAGCACACCTTCTAACTCACCCCGTTGTCAGTAGCCTCGATTCACTCGATGGTTGGGGGTGCGATGTTGTGTGTTTAATGTTGGCTGTGACGGGGTCGGATTATGGGTTAGCTTTTGTGTTGGCTGTCAGGGGGTTAGCCCCAGGCTCCCCGAGGGTCATTCTTTGCTGTTGGGAGGCGAGGCCGGTGTCCGCTGTGGGAGAACGAGCTGATGTTTGCTGCTGGGGGTGGTATCGGTTATCGAGGGAATGGAGCAGGTGTGGGCTACGGTTCTGTGTTGATACTGCCTGTGGAGGGGACTAGGTGTTGTCGGCTGCCGTGGGATTAGGGATTTTGTCCACACGCTCGGGATGGGATATAGTAACTCTGCGGGGAAGCTATGTGCGGTGGTTGGCTGTGTGGCGTGGTTTGGTTGGATTGGCGAGTGCGGGGTCCATTCAGGAAGAAACGACCCAGCATCTGTGCTTGCATGGTCGCAATCCGTGGCCTGAATGGCATGCTTCTCTTCCTCTCACTGGGGTGAGGACGCGCCTTCCTGGCAGATGCCTGCCACGCACCGGGAATGATGGTTCGGTGCGGTGGCTCTGTGTGAAAACCGGCCCAGGCGAAGAGGCGGATGGCGGCATTGCTGGGAGGCACAGAGAGGGCGCCGCGCGCGATGTTCACTTCTCTAATGCATTCGATGACCTACACCGCCGGCGATCACTGGACTCTACTGGGAGCCCTGCGGCCACCTCACCTGCATTCCTTAAGAGTGTCAGTCTCTTCCCAAGGTGTGCTGCCTCCGCCCTGCGCTCTTGCCTCCGAAACCTCCGTCGTGTCACCTCAAAGAACACTGCCTCCTGGCCATGTGCCCACCCCCACTCACCTGCTGGTACCCTCAAAGGGTGCTGCCTCCTCCCTGCGCTCTGCCCCCGAATCCCTGACCCCCTGTTACCAGGCCAGGAAAGGCTGTTGCTTGGGAGCTACTTCGAGAGGTGGGCGCCAGGCGGGGCAAGCTTGTGGTTAGGGGGCTATCGTTGAGGGTTCCTCACCAGATTGGGCAAGCTTGTAGTTAGGGAGTTACTGTCGAGGGATGCTCACCAGGCCAGGTCTGCTTGTGGTTAGGGAGGTACCGTCAAGGGTTGCTGACCACCCCGGGTCAGCTTATGTTAGGTAGTGATGTTGCTCATCATCCCGCGGCAGCTTATGGTTGAGGAGCTGGTTAGGGAGCTACATTCAAGGGTTGCGCACCAGGCCGGGGGAGCTTCATGTTAGGGAGCTACAGTCCAGGGTTGCGCGCCAGGCTGGGCAAGATTGTGGTTAGGGAGCAGCATTTGAGGGTTGCTCACCAGGCCTGAGCAGTATGTTGTTAGGTGGTCATCGTTGAGGGTAGCTCACCGGGCCGGGCCGCTTGTGATTAGTGAGCTACCATCGAGGGTTGCTCACTGGGTCGAGGCAGTTTGTGGTTAGGGAGTTACATTTGAGGGCTGCTCACCGGGCCAGGGCTGCTTGTGGTTAAGGAAGCTACCGACGAGGGTAGCTCACCGGGCCGGGGCAGCTTTAGTTTAGGGGGCTACCGTTGAGGGTAGCTTGCCATCCCGTGGCAGGTTGTTGTTAAAGAGCTACCTTTGCGGGTTGCTCACCAGGCCCACGGCAGCTGATGGTCAGGGAGCTGGTGAGGGAGCTATCATCGAGGGTTGGTTACCAGTCTGGGACAGGGTGTGGTCAGGGAGCTACAATCGAGGGCTGCTCACCAGGTCCGGGCAGTTGGTGTTAGGGTGCTACAATTGGGGGCTGCGCACCGGGCCGGGGCAAGCTTGTGGTTAGGGAGCTACCGTCGAGGGTTGCTCCCCAGGCCGGGGCAGTTTGTGTTTAGGGTGCTACCGCCGAGGGCTGCTCACCAGGCCGGGCAGTTTGTGTTTAGGGAGCTACCGTCGAGGGTTGCTCACCAGGCCGGGGCAGTTTGTGTTTAGGGAGCTACCGCCGAGGGCTGCTCACCAGGCCGGGCAGTTTGTGTTTAGGGAGCTACCGTCAAGGGTTGCTAGGCTTGGTATGCTGGCGGGTGGGGGGCTATCCTAGACCTCGGGAATTAGAGCTCAAGACCTCGGGGAACCGTGTTTGAGGGCCTCGCAGAAGATGAGCACAGAAGCTGTTGTCAATCTTAGGAAGGGGTGACGCGTCGCTCACTGTAAATCGTTTGGCGTCGTGTTTAGTCATCAAATCGCTGAACGTGCATCTTAGGTTTGGAAATGGTTATCAACAGAAGCGCGCGATGGCTCTGCAGTGAGGGATCCCCGCTCCCTTGGTTCTAGGCGGCGACTTTGTCAGCCAGCTGACCGGGAAAGCCACTGAGCGTCCACGTGGCGATGCGTCACAGGCTCGAGAGGGAAGCTTTCGAGGACGAGGAGTCAGGGCCCGCGCCGGAGTCTTCGGGCGGGACGGAGGCGGGGCCCACGCCGGACGACGGGATTGTGGTGGAGAGGCAAAGCAGCGGCCAGAAGCGCGTGCAGGCGGCGCACGACGTGTTGTACGAGATCGAGGCGGACCTTGCGCGGCTGCCGGAGCTCGCAGCCTCGGAGACGCCCCCCGAGGACACTCTCCACCCTGCGCATGCTCGGACCAGCCCCCGGGGCAGTCCCGCTTCCCTCCCCGGATCCTCCCTTCAAAGGTCGCCTAGAGTGCCGCGGTCCCCTCGCTCCCCAAGCCCCAGCGACCAGGGGCTTGGGCCCTCCTCTCCCATAGTGGGGGGCGAGCCGGCACCCCACAGCCCATCCATGCTCTCTCCGCTCAGAATGAGGACACCCGAGGGCCCCTCCTTCGGGGGGGGTGGAGGGGCGGTGCTAGCACCTGAGGGGGATACGCACACGGAGGCGGTGGAGACTGAGATGGAGGGAGAGGAGGCTCCAAGGCGGCAGCTGGTGAGACACCCATCATCTGCAGACTGAAGTCATGCGCCAACTGCCATGCATGCAAGGAATTAGGGTCAAGGGGGTGTCGACTGCCATGAATGTAAGGAATTAGGGTCAAGGGTGTGTTGACCGCCATTACATCTGGGACTTAGTCAAGGGGTGTCGACACCATGCATTCAAGGACTTCGGGTCAGGGGGTGTCGACTGCCATGCATTCAGGGACTTAGGGTCAGGGGGTGTACCCCGAGTCATATCATGCAGAGTCGTCCCATGGGAGATTGCTGCAGAGCTACTCGTGTTCCGAATTTGTCACCCCCATCCCCCCTCCCAACAGGATTCCGTCATAGCTGTCTTCGGATAATGCTCTGAACCGTAGTGGTGCCGGGAGATGGCTGGAGCCTCAGGCACAATCCCTTGCTGAGGGTGTGGCGGATGTGGTGCCGGGAGATGGCTGGAGCCTCAGGCACAATCCCTTGATGAGGGTGTGGCGGATGTGGTGCCGGAGAATGAGCTGGAG
>LGRX02007153.1:0-18320 GCA_001247695.2 Cymbomonas tetramitiformis | reverse complement strand
TGGAAACAAACCAAGAACCATCTTTAGCTTTCAGCATGCGCAGAACTCGCATGTGCAGCATGAACGAACTAGTCGTTATTACCATGCTGGCCGTTCAACCTACGTCTCGGGTTCACAACCCAATGGCGGTACCATCTAAGATGATGGGTGACGTAGGTATAAAAGTGAGGAAGCGTTGTGCTTCAGCAGATCTTCTTACAGAGACTGCACTCACAAACCCGCTCATCCGTACACTCGCATTGCTGTCCAACTTTGCAGTGTTTCTTTTGTATATTGATAATATATTCACGGCGCTTGTATCTACAGCCGTATCAGTACTTCTGCCCCCTCCACCCGACAGATGAATCGATCGCGAATGAGCACCACATTTTTTGTAAATGCCCAGCCACTGCGAGGATTCGGGAAACCGGACTAGAGGAGTTGTTGGGAAGGATTCAACAAGTGTTACCGGATACGGTGACTAAATTGCCTATGGAAGCATTGCGACGTATGCTACTCCCGGCCAGGCGGGAGGACTTCTCGTGTACGGCCGTACCCCGGGAGAACTTCGAGAATGGGTGGAGAAGGAACACGGAAGGAGGGTGGCGGAGAAGCTTGGCCGGAAATTGAGGCCGTGGGTCACGGAGTTTTTCTTTAGTGTATGGTGCCAATATAACAAAAAAATGGTAGAGGGGGAACACGAGTTCTCGAGCCGTATCCAGAAGCGATATGGGATCCGTGCGGGTGATTTGAGGAGATACGGGAAGAGCGCGCGCCCGACTACGATGGGACAGGACCGTACGGTGGAGCCGGAAGAGGGACAGTCGGAGAGGCGAGAGGGAGTTTGTGATCGACTAGACTCGAATCTGGAGGGGGACACGGGGGGAGACGTAACCGGTATCTTGACACGGCAGGTGGAAATGGGGAATGCGGACATGCCAACCGAATCTAACCGCACACCACCGCCTCGTATCCATTTTCAAAATGATTGACACGCCTTGCAATATCGGAAAACCGAATTTTGAACGTGCTTTGAATAAATTATCCTTCTGTAGAGTCTTAGTACCGTTAAACACCTACTATAGTAAAATCCGCACGAGGTCATAGGCACATGGGTTCTTGACAGTTACCGTTACTAGCATATTCATGGATGCATCCGGAGCACCCCCTCTTCTTGGACGTCCCACCCTCACCCCCGGTTTTCAGAGCACACCCATTGGCTTTGGTATTGCTATGGGCTTACGCCAGACTTTGGTGGGCTTGAGGGGGGTGGGGGAGGGTGTGGCGGTTGACGGGAGGGGCGTGGGAGCAGGGGGTGCCGACCATTATGAGCGCGGAGGTTACCGATTTGACGCAGTAGTCAGTCTCGACCAGTGGGAGAGGATTGGTTGTCATGGCGGCTGCTATAGAGTTAGATTAGTCGGATTCTCCATGTATGTGCTAGCAGGGGGAACTTTTAGGATAGGGACTGCCCTTGACCCTGTATGGTAGCCGGGGGCGAATTGGCTCCCCGGGGTAAATTAATTTAAGTCACCAACTTGCACTCTGTCAGACTGTCACCAACTTGCACTGGGAGCTCTGGGAGCTCGAGCTCTGCGAGCTCCTGTGTATAATTCCCAACGCTCATGACACTGTCACCAACTTTCATTCTGGGAGCTTTGCGGACTGCGTCACATGTCGTAAAACCTGGCGACCACCTACCTGATCACAAAAGTGTGACGACGTACTCCACGACGACACTTTAAACGCCGCATGGGCCCTCCGTCGGAGACGGGAGGTTATAAAGTTGTTTCGCTTGGAGAGAGCAGCTCGTAGTTCGAATTGAAACTCCTGAGATATAAATGCCTACGAGACAGAAGGATTCCCTTCGGCTCGGTATAATTTCAATTCTGATTTCATTGTGCGATATAAATTTCGGTTTATGGATCGAGATACGCGTTAATGACGAGGAATTGCCGAAATGCAACCAGTCATAAATGTGCATTTGAAGTTCAGATCTTGTCTCGATTTCCGAGATGAAGCCATCATCCAATAGCCTCGCTTCTGAAAATGAAGGTCGGGAAACAGTTTCAGTCAGCGTTTCCTCACCCCTCCCTGCCACCCAACGCGTAGCATGGCGTACTCGTGAAGGTCTCGGCCAGTTCTCAAAACCGGTTCCTAAATGCCCGTGACATGACCCGGTTGTGATGTGTTGTAATTGGGATCAGGCCGTGACATTGGCATTTAGGAACCGCGGTTTAGAGAACTGAGAGTTTTCTGATCTGTGACAGGTGACTGGAAGTATGACAGTCACCGGGAACCGATCTGAAAACTGAGGTTTTCTAATCGGTCGGAGGCCATAAGAGCCGTCTCAGTGACTGAGAAGGCTTCTTGCCGTGTTCTGATTAACTGTGTGGAAGTGTCTCGCTGCGCGTTCCGTAGTGAGAATTTGTTCGTTGATTACGTAGCGCAGTTGAGAATTTTTATCTATTTTTGTGCGCGGAATGGAGTGGTACACGGACGCTGAGAAATGCCAGCTCAAGATTACGGAGTTGGAGGCGCGACCCCAGTATGTGGCAGCGATTATTGCTTTTGGTGAGGGAGAGGAGCTTACGCCTGAACAGGGGAAGCTGATGGTCCAAATGGGTCGCTTTACCAATCGGTTGGCGCAATTGTTGGGGGACGCGACTCAAGCGGCTGGAAAGCGTGGGCGCCCTTGGGAAATGCCTGTGGACCTGGAGAACTTTCCAGGGTCTGATCGTGTGGAGCTGACTAGGGCCACGAACGAAAAGGACAAGGACAAGGGGTTGCGCAAGCAGTATGCTGAGGTCCAGCACCACTACGTCGCTCACGTCACGACGGTGGCAGCGGTGAAGGACGTTCAGCAATTGGTGGTGGGTTTGGAGCTGCCTGAGGACGCGATTAGGGCCCTTGAGCGTGTAATGGACCTGGCTGAGAAGGGCAGGGAGCGAGCACGAGCTCGTGCCAAAATGTTGGCAATGGTCAGCGACAAGGGGCCTGAGTTGGGTTGGCCGATGTGCGAGAAGTTGGAGTTGCGCTCGTATGTTGACAACGAGGAGGAAGACAAGGCGATGCGAAAAGCCGAGAAGTTGGTGAAAGCGGAGAAGCAGGTGGCTGCTGCTGCAGCAAAACAGCGCGACCAGCCGAGGGGGAATTCAGCAGGGGAGCGTTTTTCATATGAACATCCTGTTGTGAATGTACCTTCCCCTCCTATGCCCCAAGATGGTGTGAGGATCCAGTGCTGGAATTGCCGCCAATGGGGGCACCACCAGAACGACTGTACCCTGCCTCGCGGTGCTGGTCGTGGCCGTGGACGTGGTGGATTTTGACCGTGTGGCCATGAGTGCCGTTGGCCATGAGTGCCGTTGCCGTACGTCGGCGTGTGATCGCAATGAACTTTGGTCTGTGCGGAATTGCCAGACGTAGGAATGAATTTTGAAGAACCCTAATTTGTATGGCGTGATGCCGTTGTAAGCGAGCACGAGTCTCGCGTGGTGTGAATTGTGCGAGTTTTTGTTTGAGTGCTTTTCAAGTTTCTTAATTGTGCTTTCTTTGATGCGTAGATGCTTTCTTGGGGCGATGTGTCTCGTGGACGTGTATTGGCGTCGTTGCCGCGATTGTGTGAGTCTTGATGTTTTGACGGAGTGTCGATGTGAGTGCTTAACTCCAATTGTTTTTGCTGTGTTGTCTTAATGCTGTCGGTAAATTTTGCAGGTTTGGGCTTCTGGTTTCGGCAGGCAGCAGGGCGGTCTTGCTGAGTTGCAATGCTGGTTGAGTTTGTTGCAATGCTAGTTGAGTTTCTTATTTGCCCCTTTTCCGCACTGCTTTGTGGTGATCTTTGTGGGCTTGCAGCGGCCGAGTTTCCATTACAAATGTGTCATTTGTCGGCTCTGTAGCCGTAGCCGATTAGAAAACTGAGAGTTTTCTGATCTGTGACAGGTGACTGGAAGTATGACAATCACCGGGAACCGATCTGAAAACTGAGGTTTTCTAATCGGTCGGAGGCCATAAGAGCCGTCTCAGTGACTGAGAAGGCTTCTTGCCGTGTTCTGATTAACTGTGTGGAAGTCCCGCCCCCCGCCCTTGAGCAGGTAGCACCGTGGCAGCGGTGATCGGAGTGCACTAGCAGCAATGGGATGGAAGATTGTCTTTTGGCCCGCAGAAGGGCGGACGGATCTTTGTTAGGCTCCGTAGAGAGTAGGCTGCGGCATTGCACCCGTGCAGTACTGACTGTTTGGCAGAGGCTGGCAACAGTTATCCCTCATGGGGGCCTGCGAAGGACCCTCATGCTAGTTCCTGCTTTAAGTGCTGTACGGTAGGCTTAGCTGGGTGTTGGTGCATTACCGACATACCTGACTTGCGATGAGCAGGTACCCTGTAGCTTTGGAGGGTTTCAGCCCCAGCTAAGTATTTGAACCGTAGCCTAACTCTGAGTGAGAGAGCCGGATATTTTATGTCTCGTGGTGTCGGGAGTGTGGGTACCCCTTGGGATAGCATCCGTGAGAGGTGGGACCTTGTGGGTACCAATTTGGGCTAGGGTAGTATAGGGTAGTCGTATGTCATTATAATTTCCACACGCAGTGCAGCGGCCGAGTTTCCATTACAAATGTGTCATTTGTCGGCTCTGTAGCCGTAGCCGATTAGAAAACTGGCCGAGACCTTCACGCGTACTAGAATGGCCCTAATCTAATCAACGCATGGTCGCATGCCAATCCTCTTTGAAAATTAAGTCTTTTAAAGCGTTTAACCTCTACCTGAAGGGTCTGACCGTATAAGTGGCATATGATCCTTCGGTATTCTCAGCGTCTTGTGCACGGCGAAGGCCAATATCAAGTCACCTCAACGCGATGCGCAACGCTTAAACGTTCTCATAGTTGTTATCCTACACTACGGCCGAGCACCAAGGCGAACACAGTTGTGGTTTCAGCACAACGAAAGAGGCTGAATACAACGATGTCGGCATTCCCGAACTTCCTTCTACCTCTAGGTGTTTTCTAGCCTTCAGACCTTAAACGCGTCGTAGCCACGGAAGAAAATACCAGGCGTAGAACTTGTCCGCGACACCGTCGCTAGAATAGCAGAAGCAAATATCGTTAGCAAGGACGTGCAGGACAGGTTTCACGCCATTACAGGACTTTCACGTCTGTTCACGGGAAACACGACAATAAACAGAAGATGCAAGCGCGCACGCGCGCGCTCTCACACACGCGAAAACCCTGCCGATGATAACAGAGCTGTTGGACGCCGTCGGTAATATGCAGGAATCGCAGCCGGCACAGCCTTGTACTATTTCGCCTTCGTCGTGCGCCAGCCAAAAGTGAGGATGAGTTCGAGCCGGTTCACACAGCAAGTATTCTCGAAAATGCCCTCTTTGAAAAGCGCCTTTCGCCCGCCCATCTTTGCGTTCAACGGCCATCTGCAAATTATCCTCATGCAGATAATGCAAAGACTGGACAGTCGCAAGGATATACAATTCGCGCGCGAGCACGTGCCGTTGAAGGATGGTGGGGAAGTCGCTTTGGACTGGGCGATCCCGCCGGATATTTTTCGTATTCCACACCATGCCCCGGTCGTGATCATACTCCACACGATCACTGGTGACTCCGTTGACTGCGTGCAGGCAATCAGATCGGCGCATAAGGTGCGCATCTTGAAGCGAACTTTCAAATCGTCTAGACAGCACGCGTTGCTTTCTTAAATATGGGAGACGCCGAAGCGAAGAGCACGAGGGGGCTAAAACACGCATGCACTTGGGAAGAGCCATAGTAATCACACAAGGTTCGCCGGCACAAGAAGCAGCTCACGGAACCCTTGGGCGCCGTGTAAAGCATTCCTTTTCGATTCCCGGCGCTCGACACCTGTATCGTGGCGTCAAGTGCAACACCTTTAACGGCCTGTGCACACACTTGCTTGAGCGATGTTCAGCGGAAGTTTTGCTACTATGTGAACAGAGCTTGACTTTACTCCAGCCAAGCGGCCGCGCTTGACCTCAGGCCGGCATGCACGCCGTGGTGTTTCTTCGCCGTGGGCACCTCGGTATCCCTCGCCCGACACCTCAGTACAACTTGCTGGGCTCGACCGCGGACATGCGCGTCATGGTTGATCGAGTCCACCGCAAGCATCCCATGAGCAAACTACTTGGAATCGGCATCTCGGCTGGCACAGGATGTCTGGTAAGCAACGCCTCGATGTCATGTTCAGCTCACGCAGACTTGATTTTGCTTGTGGGCATCTCCCTAATTGCCGACCCTCCGAGTATTGGAGCACAGACATAGAGGGTGGTGATTTCATCCTGGGATTTCACCTGCTCTCCGCCGTGTGCAGGTGAGATATTTAGGGGAGGAGAACCTGTCGAACCGCTACCCATTTGTAGCGGGGGCATGTGTGTGCCCGGGGTACGACACACGGCTTGGGCTGGCATTCGCGCGCATGAAGCATGGCTTGTTCGGCTTCTACGACTGGTATATCCTCAAAGTCGTCAAAAGAGTCTTTCTACAACAGCTTCAAAGTGAGGATCTCGCCAGAATGCCGAAAGGTGAGCCACCTGCCAATCTGTCGAAGTGTGCATCCCAAACAACCGAGGGAGCTATCGATGTCGGTGCTTGTGAACAGGGCACGAGCACTTCGCAACTTAAGTTTCTTCGAAAGAAGCATATCGTGTGTTGCAAACCTTTAACATGCAGTCTCAAGTGCAAGAGATGTAGGTTTTGGTCAAGCACAAGTGTATACATCGAACTTGCTCGCGCGGGGTATGCATCGAGAGGTCTTGAGCAAAGACCCAAGTTGCGCCTTCAGGCTCAAGTAGCATGTCCAGCGGTCAAGAGCTGGGCCACGTATTACGTGGTCAAGTGCACGAGGTGGATTGAGGGATCGAGAACAAGATTCGTGTCACGTTGTCTCGAGTCAAGCGACCTCTTGGGATCTTAACACCAGTGTTCACGTCCTTGTTACCGAAGCTTAACCCCGCCGCAAGGTGCTGACCTGTGATATCGATGGGTCGTGGGTCAGGCACCAAGGAGTGCTTAGAGGCCAGATCACTCGGAGAGCTGCAGGAGAACGGGTGCACACCTTCCCCGCACCGTCTTACCTTGTTTGCCATGTGCCTGCAAAGCTGCAATAAAGATGTCTGGTGATGGTCATGCTTGGGTTTCCCTCGTCGCGTCAAACTAGGGTGTGTTATCCTCTCTCGCATTTGCTTACAAGGAGCACTCACAACCTGCTCGGTTGCTTGTTATCACGATGCTTAGCAGTGGTCTCTCTCACATTCTGACAGAAAGCATAGCAGCCTTCTCTCTCGCGCCGGGCTAGAAAGACATAGAAGCGTGCCCTCTCACACCTTGAGAGAAGCCGCAACAACCTGCTCTTTTGTCTCGAGAGAACGCAGTCTGCTTTCTCGTACGTTGACGCAAGTCGCCTAGTCTTTCGCCCAAAAATACAAATCAAAATCTTCAAATATAATTCTACGTTTGTATTATTTCTCAGAGGCTCCTGCATCATGGAGAGATGCAACGGTTTTCATGCAGGATGGCACTCTGCCGTGTCAATCTTGTGGGTAGGCCAACATTGGAGTTTTGGGTGGCAGTCCTTTGATGTCATTTGTGTTTTGAGGCAAGCTATCAGTACCTCCGCATCCAGTGTTCAGTCCCTCACAAGGTATTGTGATTGGTTTGACGACGTAGTATAAGGCTGGAAGTAACAGGCTTTGCACATTATTTGTGCTTTACCTAGAGCATCCATCGCTTGAGCGCTATGAAGCCCTGTGGGGCAGGTACATGCTAGAGGGCTTCGACTCTGTCGAAGAATACGTGGACAACACCAACCCAGTTGGGGTCGCTTCTCACATTAAAACTCCGATGCTCGCTCTCAATGCAAAGGACGATCCGGTATCGCAACTCCCTCAGTTTATACGGCTGTCTGTGCGCCGGGTCGGCTGCACGACTGAGGGCATCATGTGTGGGCAGTATAACCTGTTCCGGGTTCCCGCATAGTTTATCGACACACCCATGCCTTTGAGAATTGAGAAAAGTAACCCTAAGCATACGATCTGGGTGTCCTTGGCGCGACAATATGACTGTGCCCGTGTTTGAAGTTAGGTTTAGTGTATGCACTGTTACCATCGTTGGTGTGTATGCCTCAATCGCGCACTATCCTACCACCGCAGGCATCGCATCATCCATGCATAAGATAGTGTACCCATCAATCCTCGGCGAGGTGTCCGATTAATCTGCGCGATTAATCTGCAGCGAGTCCGTGCAGGTATGCGTGCACCAAAATGTGGAAGACAACGTCCACTTGTTTGACGGATCAGATCATCATCGAATGCTTGTGCTCACAGAACGCGGATCGCACTGCTGTTATTTTGAGGGCATGTTTGTCCCCAAGGAAATGCCTTGGTGTTGGCCAGTGGTATTTGAATACTTTGAAGCCGTGCTAGAGAGTGCGCATATGCTGGATGATACAGGATCGTCGTAGGGGCAGGAATCAGCATATTCAAAATGCAGTAGGATGAAGTAGCATAGGAATAATACTTGCAGCTTGAATCTACAATACATTTTGAATATGCATGCAACATATCTTCAGCATGTGTGTAATGGTTGGCAAAAGAAAATGCACCACGTCTCTGATATATGTGCAACACTTAACCGAGGTTTAAATCCTTTTCGGAGCGCAAGGATTTAAACCGGTTTATCAAGGTACATTGTTATAAAGAGCCTTCGGATGGCATAAGTATATTGTTAAGATCCTTAAATGCATCGTTAAGAGGCTGAAGACTGCATAAGTGCACTATTAGCTTATGTAAGATTGCATACGTGCTCAATGCATTCACAGATAGGCAGGATTTATGGAACTGTGGATATTTCATTACATATGTATCTGCCGAAGGTGCTGAACTGGCTAGGCATTGTCTCCGTCATTGAGACAGAACTGCACACAGTTGGGGGTTCCACGAAACGATGCCCGTCGATTGTCGACATGTCGAGCCAACGTCAACCAACCTAGACTACTAGTGTACCGATTCACGGATTATAGCCCACCACCAAATAACTAAATAATAAATACAAGAAATAATTACGTAATAAATTGAGAATAAATTACGTGATTAAATGTGTATACAATAAAAAATAAATAAATAATCTACAATGAAAATAATAATAATAAATGTAAAATAAAAACAAAATATAAAAGATAAAGATAAAAATTGTAAGTAAATGAAAAGTAAATTAATTAAGTTCTCAATATATATACATGTTAATTGTTCTTAAATCATTTATGGAAGTTTAATAAGTCTTTGGATTAATTCTTGTTTTCTACCACTTACTTTCAATTTGTTCTTTCTACATTCTTCTTTTAATTCGATAAGTAAATATGTTTTGAGGTTAACGATATGATTATGTATTTTATCTTGGTCCCAAATTATGAATTTTCGCCAAAATGCTATTCTTTTTAAGCCTGATTTATCGTAGTGTTTTCTTTGATATTTGCGAAAAACTTTATATGCATCCTCTTGAAGGACATTGTTTGTATCTTTAATGAAATTGAAAATGATGTGCAAAGATTCATGTTTTAATCGTTCTTTACCAAGAATAAACCAATATGATAAGTTATCTTTTCTTGACCACTCAATTATTTCGTCAAATACATCTTTCATTTCAAGTTGATGTTTCATAATGTAATTTTTTTCTTGAAGTTCACAAGGAAGATGGTTAAATGTGGTATTCATTCTTGCTTTGTTTACACTACTGAGTTACACTCTTTAAGTGGATTTTATTTTTTGAGGTTTTTTGTCCCCCTGAGAAAACCGAAGAAATTACGGGTTTGGAGAATGAGGACTTAACTTCAAGAAAAATCTAATAACATCGTTTGAAAATTTTTCAAACAACGAAGAAATTCTAAGCTCCAAATCATTCTCTCCAAGTAAATTTGAAGATGCAACTAATGTATCTCGGTTAGCTGCTGTTGTAAAGAAACCTAAACCTTCACAAATCAAAACATAGTTGTCTGCAATTTTATCATTCACATCTGTATCAGCGTGTTGAATTTTGAAATTAGCTTGTTGAGTACCTGTTCCATTACCCGCTAATTCAAATAAACACATTACACCAAAAGTATTTGGAGGGAATTCCAATATTCGAGTACCTTGACCAGCTATAGATTGTATTCTAGGAAAATTAGACATATCAAGATTTTCATATTGTAAAGTTTTTGTTGTTAACTTATTGCAATCTAAATCATTGCAACCTATTATATCACCTTTCATATCGATTCTAAAAAACTGATTGTCAGTCCTATCAGGTTTCTTTTTCATTTGTATCAAATATATAGTTGCAGCATTCGAAAGGTCAATTTCACCGGTATTCACATCTATAAATGTTGTATTATTTTCTCTTGACCCTCCTAAATACAAAATGTCTTGAGAACCTAATTTTGCAACTAATTCTGTTTTACCAATTATTTCTGCAGCACCATTTACTAACAAACCGGAAGTCGTATTTACTTGCAGTTCACTGCCTGTAACAATTATAAGACTATCATCAGTTCCATCCTTCATTTCAATTTGTGCAGTTCCATTATTCAAAACATTTTTCAAATATCGGAAGTTTATAATTGAAGTATTCAAAACGTCTCTGCCGTATAGATTGTTTACGTATACGTCACCAAGTGTCCTTTCTATATCATTACCACCGGGTAGGTTTTGCCACTTAGTAGACCCCCCAGTTGGAGCATTTCCATTTACCGTATTACGTTGTATATTTTTACAAACAATATCGTTTCCAAAAGAAGACATATGATATATATATTAAATTACAATTTAAAATCAGGTTTAATCCAAACCAATAATCCTGAACCCGGAGTTGTTATAACTTTACTTTCCATACAAACACCGATAATTCCAACATTTTTTGTAGTAATTTGTGAAGAATTGACTGAACCTCCCGGTGCACAACCTAACATTTGACCTTTGACATAACTTCCATCAATAGCTTTGCAAGTTGTGAATCCTTTTGTACAAACAAAACAAGAATTTCCTGTGTTTGAATTTTGAACCCAGACACCAATAGGCATACAATTTTGATTAGATTGACTTGCCGACGCTGAATATATTTTTACACCATTTACATCTGAAAAATCATCAGAAAATTGAACAATATCTCCAGCACTTATTGTTCCTCCAGTATTATTTTCAAAAGTGAATACATCACCTGTATGAGGAACCGGACTTGTGGGTAATGTTGCCGTATATGCATTTGTCAAATCCAAGGGTCGGAATCGGTTTGAAAATCGTAACCTCTTACAAACTAATTGTGACATTTTTAGAACCGGTTGCAAACTAATTGTCATGTACCTAAACTGATTCGATTAGTGTTATCAAAAGCTGATAATCAATTGTGTACCCAATTGTGGGCAGTTGGAAATCGATTCGATTAGTGTTTCAAATTTTCTCTAAGTAATTGTGTTGTGATTATTACAGATGTGAAACCTATTCGATTAGTGTTATCTGAAATCGATAACACATTGTGTACCTAATTGTTGACATTGCAAACCTATTGTATAACCTGTTTCAAACCGGTTATTACAGCTAAAAGGAGTTATGTTATCAGCTAATACAAGTTATTACTGCTAAAAGCAGTTCAAACAGGGTGTTAAGGCCAAAAGTTCAAGCGGCGGGGGTTCTACAACAAGTCAACTGAAGCAAATAAGCACAACATATAAGCACAGCAAACATGCAAATAGGCACAACAGACAACTGGCAAAACAAATTATCATAATAATACTGTGCGTGTCTTTGAGTCAGGACTAGTCCGAACTCATCCTAACTCTGAGCATATGCTCTAAGGTACCCTCATCTGTGTTTTTGCGTAAGTCGTCATGCATTCTACCAGCCGCGCTAAAAGCCCTTTCAACCCCGGCAGCAGTGGCAGGGCATCCTAGAAACTGGCGGGCCATGCGATAAACATCTGGAAACCTGCTAGCATTCATATTCCACCAGGCCATAACATCAAAGCCGTCCTCATTCGGTTCTTGAGGCAAGGCAAGGTACTCATCTAATTGGTCCTTGGGAGTTCTTTGAGCCGGCCGAAAATCAGAAGATTTCTTGCGCATGAAGCCGGACTCGCCGTAATGATCATGTACAAGCTTGGTCACAGGAGCAAGTGGGGCAACGGTTGGCTTCCAGTCAACCCAGGCAGTGCGCAAGTACCCGAAAGCACGGTCCGAGGTCATCTCACCCGCCAGAAAAATGTTGCAGCCATCGAACTGCCAGTTCTTCCAACGCGGGTCCAACAAAGTGGATACGGTGTAATCCTCTAAGATGCTCTCATTGAGATCAACAGACTATTGGGGATAGGTGAACCAGTATGCATGTTTTTAGACGGTGTTTTTCTGTTACTATTCTCGGTTTATAGACGACGGGTGACCTGCCACGTCATCATAACGCGCAGTGTAATGCAGACACGTGGCAGCCACGTAGGTTGCGATATGCGTTTATGCGGCACGGTATGCCTTCATTATGCGGTTTGCCATTGTGGTTCGAGTGATCATCGAGCAATCGACGGAGAGAGATATCTTTTTGGATTGGGTGTGTTCATAAACACAAGCCCCGCGTCAAAAAACGCGGCTATACAACTATCATCACACGGGTATTGTTGCATGAACGGTGTCTATTCGTTTAATTACAAGTAGAATGTTTGCTAGTGTTAGTAGTGTTGCAATATATATATATATATATATGTCGCAAAAGCCATAAGTCAGCAACCAATGCTTGGTCGTACAACATATCATAGCGTTACAACTATTACATTGCAAAGTACGTAAGTTACTACCAGGCAAGAGATCTCGAATTAGTTCATTCCACACCTTTCAGGCGCCGGAAAGTAATGGTCTACTAATCTATCAGCTCCCAGTATACTCCGTCTTCGTCGTCCATTGCTTCCTGACACATGAATATTTCGTAAGAACAACGCATACACGCGAAATGTTCGGTATGCTCATTTATCGCAACAAGATGCGAACCAGCATTAAACCATATGCGAACGTTTGCAGGAAGGTCACAATAATCGCATTTCATGACGAGTTTGCCTTGAGGCGTGGTCAGTTGTTAGTTGTTAGTGTCAAGCTGGGGTGGCACGATGGTGAGCGTAAGCAGCAAATGAAGGCTAAGTAAGAGGTATTGAGCTTTTATACCTGATCAACTAAGGCAATCGCAACTGATACAGTACTCGTCGAAAGGTGTCGTTTCGTCATTCTGGTACCAACAGACCAATAGGCGTACAACGTCGACTGGAATAACCATTAATCGCGGAGTCATCCACGCTTCACCCCATGCATATTCAGCGCGATCGGGATAGCGTTCCGGCTCTACCAATTCAAAAAACAGATAAAACCGAGTTCGTCGGGTAAAGCGCCACATAACCCATATCAGATCATAATGATGGAAATATTGAATTTTGACGGTACTACACCATGGCATGCGCATATGCGGCGATTAATCCGGCTAGTATGATATTAAAGGGCTTAAAAAATTAGTTTTGGTCATATTCTCGAGGGTTAACAACATACGCACCAACCCGAGCTCGTGTAGCAAGGCCTAGAGTTGTCGGTACCCTAGATCCTTGTGGTAGGATCTAGCATTTTGATTAAAATTCTGTGAAAGCACCCACCCAAACCACGCTAAGATTAAAGGTCAAACCATCGACATTTCAAGCAAAGAAAAGGCACACCTCCGAAAGCGTTTCGCAGAGTTCGTGTGACGCACGCGACGGCGCTATCTCGGTCGCATACTTCCACACCGATTTTTCGATTTCAACCGCGACCGTTTTACATTCGATGAGGCGTCTCGTGTTGCGCTCTTCCGGAAGGAAGTTTCCTCCGGTCGATGCGTACACGCGCACAGGCAACAGTTGATGGCACGTTGAGCTCCTCGAATCGCTGCGATCGACGATCATATATTCGTGGTCGTGCGAACCTCTTGCACGAACGGGAACTCGACCACTCCTCGACGCGCAGGCGCTAAACGGCAGGGGCACCCGAACGTGACGCGCTTCAACCTCTCTCGCTTTCCGAACAGGTGGAGCTGCGGAAGAGTGTGCCGTGACCCCCCAAACGTTTGCAGCAACACGCGATCGAGAAAAGGTGACCGCGGGGCCGTTTTTCAGATCGCGATGATCGAACTTTCCTTATTTGTCTGTCCTCGGTTATCACGACATCCGTTTTTCGATGTACCGCCGAACGCAAACGATGCGCCCATCACCGGGACTGTTACAGCGCGAGCTCTTCCCTCGAAAATTTTAACGAGATACAGCGATCGATGCTCGATCAGAGCTCACGCCGAAAACATCTGACGAATCCGACGCGAGAGCGCCGAGAGACTTTGCTTCGACACGGATATCGGGCCCTTGCCGCACTCGCCTGTTGGCGTCAGTTCGGTTGCCTGCTGATATCGCATCGGCACTACCGGAACCCCCTCCCGAAACTTCACGATCAAGCAAATAAGCGAGTCCCGATTAGTAAAAAGAGACATGATCGTAACACGATATTCAATTCGTGCGCGCTTATCTATAGGCGATTTTTCCAAAACGACACCCAAAAACTTTGGTACGCAAATTTCGGGGAGAGAGAGAGAGAGAGAGAGATCACGCGTCCGGTGATGAAATATTTTTCTTGTGCGAGCTGGTTTATTGTGTAAGTACTTGGGGTTGCCGTTAGCAAGCTCGCAATAATTATGTCAATCGTCGGTGCACACGAAGCGCACCCCAAGACGTCGATCGAGTCGAGTGATGGGCGTCCGGTCGAGCACCGACGTTGCGAGCACGCGAGAAAAGGAGCGTGCGTACGATTCGGTTTGGTAGCGAGCGGTCCGATAACAAGATCCGCGAAGAACGTTGAGATGTTGCGCATTCGCGTTGGCCGCCGATGCCATCGCGATCCGCGATGACGGATTGGACGTCGCGGAAGGTGGCAGCCGCCGACAGATTCGGCATTCGCGTTGGCCGCCGATGCCATCGCGATCCGCGATGACGGATCGGACGTCGCGGAAGGTGGCAGCCGCCGACAGAATCGGCATTCGCGTTGGCCGCCGATGCCATCGCGATCCGCGATGACGGATCGGACGTCGCGGAAGGTGGCAGCCGCCGACAGATTCGGCATTCGCGTTGGCCGCCGATGCCATCGCGATCCGCGATGACGGATTGAACGTCGCGGAAGGTGGCGGCCGACGGCGAATCGGCATTCGCGTTGGCCGCCGATGCCATCGCGATCCGCGATGACGGATCGGACGTCGCGGAAGGTGGTAGCCGCCGACAGATTCGGCATTCGCGTTGGCCGCCGATGCCATCGCGATCCGCGATGACGGATTGGACGTCGCGGAAGGTGGCAGCCGCGGTAGAATCGGCATTCGCGTTGGCCGCCGATGCCATCGCGATCCGCGATGACGGATCGGACGTCGCGGAAGGTGGCAGCCGCCGGCAAGAATCAGCATTCGCGTTGTACCGACACCATCGCATTTTGATGACGGGCCCGTCGCGGAAGGTGGCGACCGCCGGCGAATCGGCATTCGCGTTGGCCGCCGATGCCATCGCGATCCGCGATGACGGATTGGACGTCGCGGAAGGTGGCAGCCGCCGACAGAATCGGCATTCGCGTTGGCCGCCGATGCCATCGCGATCCGCGATGACGGATTGGTCGTCGCGGAAGGTGGCAGCCGCCGACAGAATCGGCATTCGCGATGGCCGCCGACAGATTCGAGAACGGCAAGAAATTCTTGCAGTTGCTTGTACATAAAAGAGAGTTCGTGGAGCAAAAAATCATTTCTCGACGATGACTCGGCTGTCGTATAAATACTAGCAATTTTGACTCGACTTCGAGTGTATTTTCGAACGCGTGCCTGTGACACGATAAATCAAGCCACAATCGAGCCACGAGAAAACCACCATCTTGCGGGTAGCGTTTTTTGTGTTCTTCGGTTCGATCTTGTGGTTGGAGAAAATACTCTTCGAACGGACCGAGAGAGAGAGAGAGAGAGAGAATTTTAGATGTAGAGCGTCGCTTCGCGCTCGTAATTCTAGCCACCATTTCTGAGAGACCAGTAGGAGAATTCTCAAAATGGGCGGCGGTACGAACACAGTCGAGAGATGTGTGTTCGATATTAAGGACACCTTGTATCTTCGGTACGAACAGCGCGTTTTCTCGGGGACACCTCGCCGTCTGCGCATCGGAAACGTGATGTACAAGGCGGAGAAGCCGATCAGACGTTACAAGCAAGTGGAATAAAGCGTGGATGGGGCCACGACCTACCGGAATATCCTAGTTCGCTAGATATCAGAGGGTCCCGAACTGTGTGGATAAACTGTGATAAGATAAATAAACCCTAAGCTAGATATGGGGGCGAAATCGCACTTTCAAAATTGGTGAAAATCTTCCACGATTCTTGTGGTAGGCTGAGGTGGGGTGGCGTGGGGCAGTTGGCTTAAGGGTGAGTGGGAATGGTGAGATGGGGTCGTGGGTGGTAAAATACATCCATCGGGATGTGTTTGACTTTGTACTAACGCCATGGGTCGGTTGGCATCGAACTTCGCCCGAGATGGTGGGGTGCACTCAGGGGGTGGCCAGAGGGCTGGATTTCGGGCAAGACAATTTGACCATAATGTTAAGGTTTTTCGCAGCAGGCGTAAGGTATCGATGGTATGGGGGGCTTACCGATACGCCACGAAGTACTTAAATGATGGAGTGTAGTATTGGGCGAACCCTGAATGTGGTGGCGTCCCTCTGCTAGTCGGATATGCTGCCCAAATTGCAGTGGAGTCCGAGGGGGGGTCGCCCAGGGTATCAAGCATGATGTCTTCCCCAGTTCCTTATGGGGAAACCTGGTGCCGTGCGGAAGCGTTGCTGAGTGACGACTTGTTCGTCGTTGTGGAGGGTACCGTCGGTACCCTAAGATGCATTAGGTCATGTACAAGTTATATATAAGGTGGGGGGTGGATTGAGGCCGGATTGGTTGTTCGAATGCGCGTGGGCGCTCTGAGCTTCCCTGCGGGGCGGAGGGGTGCGAAATGCGGATGTGGCTAACTCGGGTGGGTGCGGCGGAAGGGGCTGGAAACAGTCATCGAAGGTGTATTGATCAGCGTGGTGGTGACATAAATTAATCACTTTTTAGCGAGGAATCCAAATATCAACTTAATTTGCCCACCCGACGAAGTCTTGAGGTCGTAAGGGGAGCGGGGGCGAAGGGGGGGGCGAAGGCAGGGTGAGGTAGTGAAATTCATGGAAATCATGCTTGTTATCAAGGCCATACCTAAATTCCGTAATTTTGGTAGCGCGCTAGGACAAGTGAGGGGGGATTGTACTAGAAGTGTTTATCAACGTAGAACATAAATTTGGGGTCCTTTACACGATTCAGGATAGATAAGGGGGCGAAATCGCACTTTCAAAATTGGTGAAAATCTTCCACGATTCTTGTGGTAGGCTGAGGTGGGGTGGCGTGGGGCTGTTGGCTTAAGGGTGAGTGGGAATGGTGAGATGGGGTCGTGGGTGGCAAAATACATCCATCGGGATGTGTTGACTTTGTACTAACGCCATGGGTCGGTTGGCATCGAACTTCGCCCGAGATGGTGGGGTGCACTCAGGGGGTGGCCACAGGGGGTGTCCGATTTAAGGCTGGGGGCTGAGTGTGAGGGTGGCGTGGGGCGGCTGGCTTAAGGGTGAGTGGGAATGGTGAGATGGGGTCGTGGGTGGTAAAATACATCCATCGGGATGTGTTTGACTTTGTACTAACGCCATGGGTCGGTTGGCATCGAACTTCGCCCGAGATGGTGGGGTGCACTCAGGGGGTGGCCACAGGGGTGTCCGATTTAAGGCTGGGGGCTGAGTGTGAGGGTGGCGTGGGGCGGCTGGCTTAAGGGTGAGTGGGAATGGTGAGATGGGGTCGTGGGTGGTAACATACATCCATCGGGATGTGTTTGACTTTGTACTAACGCCATGGGTCAGTTGGCATCGAACTTCGCCCGAGATGGTGGGGTGCACTCAGGGGGTGGCCACATGGGGTGTCCGATTTAAGGCTGGGGGCTGAGTGTGAGGGTGGCGTGGGGCGGCTGGCTTAAGGGTGAGTGGGAATGGTGAGATGGGGTCGTGGGTGGTAAAATACATCCATCAGGATGTGTTTGACTTTGTACTAACGCCATGGGTCGGTTGGCATCGAACTTCGCCCGAGATGGTGGGGTGCACTCAGGGGGTGGCCACAGGGGGTGTCCGATTTAAGGCTGGGGGCTCAGTGTGAGGGTGGCGTGGGGCGGTTGGCTTATGGGTGAGTGGGAATGGTGAGATGGGGTCGTGTAAAATACATCCATCGG
>LGRX02007152.1:0-13810 GCA_001247695.2 Cymbomonas tetramitiformis | reverse complement strand
AACCAACCAGGAGTCATTCCGAGAAAGATACCCTGATATACACGAGGACGAGCTATGCCTCGCGTGGATCAAGACAGGAGGAAGAGTGGAGGTGCCCGAGGAGGAATATCACAGGGTAAGGAAGAGGGCAGCGCGTCACCGTTGGGACGAGCTCATGGGCGAGTTGTACATGGTCACTGTCAGTGGTAAGGAGCTGCTGGTGCCCAAGCCCTGTGACAGGATTCAGTTGGTGCGTGAGTACCATGAGAGGACTGGCCATTGGGGCATCAGGCGGACATTGAACCTGTTGTGGCAGCGCCATTACTGGGCAGGCATCAAACAGGATGTGCAAGCAGTGGTCACTCAGTGCCAGACTTGCCAGAGGGTGAAGACGCACTATGCACGGGAGGAGGCGAATCTCACGCCGCTGGAGATCAAGTCCTTCATGTATCGCTGGTCCCTGGACTTAGCGTGGCCCACGAAACGCATCACGAAGGCTGGGAACCAACGCGTCTTGGTCATGATTGAGCACTACACGCGATTCGTCGTGTGCGTTCCAATCCCCGACAAGGAGGCCGCCACCATCGCCAACGCATTTCGCTATCATGTCCTATCCGTGTTTGGGGCGCCTGCAGAATGTTTGGTGGATGGGGGCACAGAGTTTGAAGGTGAGTTCTCTGCTCTATGCGAGCAGTGTCTCATTGACCGGAGAGTGACTTCACCGAGTTCCCCAGAGAGCAATGGCTTAACCGAACGGGTGGTACGCACCCTCAAGTTTTGCTTCAAGAAGATGGCCCTCGACAAGGGCCTGGACTTCGAGTGGGATGAGATGCTCTGGTCACTCGTACTCAGCTACAACGCAGCTAGGCAGCAGTCCACCGGAGTGGCGCCATTCACCTTGCTGTTCGCTCAGGAAGCCACGGTGCCACCGGATCTTCGTGCGCGACCCGAGTTGGACTTTGGGAAGCAGGAGGAGAAGACACTGGCTGATGATCTGTTACAGCGAGCCGCCATCGTGAAGAGGCTCATGGTACATGCAGGGTGCAACCTGGAGATCGCTCAGCACCGCGACACTTTACGGTACGAGCACAGGAGGAGTGGCAGTTATGAGCCGAAGCCGCACCAGTTCAAGGCAGGCGATTTCGTATATATACGACAACAACCGCGCTCTGGCATGGAGGTGGCCACCAAGTCAGCCATCCTGAAGATAGTCAAGGTGCAAAGAGATGGAGTGGTAGTGTTGGAGGACAGCACGAAGCTGCGGGAGAAGAGCACAGTGCAAAGTATTGCGCCATGTCACTTACAAGTGAAAGACCAGTACGACTGCAGTGCAGCCATTCCCAGCAAGCATCTCGCGTGTGAGGTGTGTATGCGGACAGATGGGGAGGCAGCCATGTTGCTGTGTGACACCTGTAACCGTGGTTATCACACGTGGTGTCTAAATCCGGCGCTGGATGGAGTACCTGAAGGGGACTGGCAATGTCCCAAGTGCTTAGGTGGGACTGTGGTGGCAGCTGCCGCCGAGGTGAGCGCGTCAATCGTTGACAAGATGGCGGCCATGGAGTTGCAGCTGAGAGAGAAGCTGGGATCAGATGTGGTATTGTTGCCTGCAGACGTGGGTCCGCATCGTGCAGTGAGGCCGGGACGTGAAGACCCATGGCAGGCGCTGAGCTCGCGGCAGATGCTCAGCAGAGAAGGGAGCATGGGGGATCTTCCTGACAGAGTGGCCTGGGGAAGCCAGGAGGAGCTCAGCAGAGTGATCACAGAAGTGATGCCAGGATTCTGGCATGAGGGCCATCGTACCATCTTGAGCAGGAAGTGTGCAGAACAGCACGCTCGCGCGAGAGGTCTCCGCAAGACGTCCACGGTGCAGGCCATGAGCCCCGAGGAAGTTCAGAAGAGAGGAGATGTCACACAACTGAGCAGAGCTCAGGTGAAGATTGCCAGTCAACTGGATTGGGGCTTAGAGTTGGTCATGACAGTTCCTCAGGAGGTCAGGCGTTTGGCGCACGAGGTGACTTGGGAGAAGATCACACAGGTATGGGATCCTTGGGCTGGCACAGGTGTCATTGGCAAGGTTATGTCGCTGGAGTGGCCTCATCTGAAGGTCATGAATAATGATTGGAATCCGCAGTTGAAGTGGCACGAAGCCCTTAATGCTTTACAACCGGGCAATTATCGAGCCTGGAAGGAGAAGTATGGGGTGTGTGACGCAGTGGTAACTTCACCCTGGTTCGCAGTGCTGGATATTGCGTTGCCGTTGGCAGTACTGGCCAGCCGAGTGGTGGCTTGTATTCATGTGCCATCGCACTACATGACAGATATGACAGAGAGCAGGGCACAATACTTTCGTAAGCTGTGTCACGCTGGACGTTTACATGTGATTGGGCATTTGGAGCATGGACCCATTGGCAGAAGATGCATGTGGGTCATGGTGTTTCGCAACCCTTTGACAAGAGCCAGGATGTTGCGAGGAGGAGAAGCTTCTGGAGTGGGTATGTTTACCTTCAGCATGGGCAAGTTCGCAATGGATGGCGTTACAACAGAAGATGCTGAGCAAGCTCTTGTCTAATGTCTGTGCCACCAGTGGCAGCTACAGATGGGGGATGTTGAGAAAAAGAGCTTGCACAAGTGGTGAGAAGAGATAAAGAGATATCAAAAATTTTGAGATTTTGTATAGTCACAGTAGCAAGATAACTGTGCAGTCATATAAGGAAACATATGCAAAGTCGAGCTTGTGTTGTATAGGCACTGACAATAAGTAAGACTGTCTAGTAGTAGGGCTAGAGGGTTGTGCTTGGTGTGGACGCTCCGTGCATAAGTTCGCGACAGCTGTCACAAACCACGGCTTATCGTGTACCTCAGCCGGGTTGTGACACTTGCTGTAGCAGTCTCTGTGACGAACGTATGACACGCGCAGTACGATACGCGCGAGGAGTTATGACAGTGACGAGATACGGAAATACGGATGGGTGTTACACTTGTTTGGAGATAGCGAGAATAAGTAGGGCGGCGTAGTGAGAGTGAGCAGACGCTCATTTTTGTTTTGCCTTCGTAACAGTGATTCCGAGAATAACCAGGACTCGCTTGAGACCGCGAAAACAGCAGTGTTATGAGATAAATAATAAGATACAGTATTCTTATGCTTGTAAAGATATACATTTGTGGACTTCTCCTTGTGCGACTGCGTCAGAACTGTAATTAACAGTCTTTTTCATGTTGAGAAAAAGAGCTTGCACAAGTGGTGAGAAGAGATAAAGAGATATCAAAAATTTTGAGATTTTGTATAGTCACAGTAGCGAGATAACTGTGCAGTCATATAAGGAAACATATGCAAAGTCGAGCTTGTGTTGTATAGGCACTGACAATAAGTAAGACTGTCTAGTAGTAGGGCTAGAGGGTTGTGCTTGGTGTGGACGCTTCGTGCATAAGTTCGCGACACAGGGGTTCATTAAGTTCGGGCCCGGGCTCAGTTTCCATGCTGGGTGGCTATGCTGTGCTGCATGAGTTCGTGCCGTAGGTCTCTTGTGGAGTGCATTGGTATGGCAGGGCATCATATGAATGGAGTGGCTCATTATTAATATTACAGTTTCTAGGCTGTCTAGTCTAGGATTGTCACTTTCTATGTCTCCTGTGTCTCTTGTGACAGCATGGCTTGCTGACAGAGTCTCCACCTCCTCCAGGGTCTCGGTGGTGTGTCTTCCCCCTGCTCGATGGCACCCCCCGTTCCTGTTTGGTGTTCGGGTACCCCGTGATGCAGTGATTGCCAGTTCAGACAGAGGTTTGGGTTTCGTTGTGAGCACCTTATGCAGAGGGTCTGGGCTCTTGCTTGCACTTATGGGCTGCTTTCGCTGCTCATGGATCTCTGTTGTAGCAGGCCCCCCCTTGCACAGTGAGTATATATGCTTCTCTCCGATCGTGTGTCAGGAGTGCAGGGACGGGTGTGGTCAGCGTTACCTTCGCAGATTGACGGGTGGTCCTCCTTGTGGTCAGCTGTCCAGAGGCCGGGACCCCCGTGGGTATGTCTGCTGGGGTCCCTTGTCCTCTGGTCCTCTTGGCAGGGGGCTCTGCCAGCTTGGGCTGCTTTCTGGGTATCTTTGTGATGACCTTCTTCTTCACACCCAGACCCGTGCTCCTGTCAGATTGGCCCTCCTTGGGCTGTGGGCGCCCCCTGTAGGGGATTCCACTGTAGGGCGTCTCCCCACGGTCTGCCGCACGGTCCGCCATGAACTGGTCGTATTTGGCCTTTCGGACTTCAGGTGGATCCGTGGCCACGTACTGGAGCTTCTCACGCAGCGGGGGCTGAGTGCTGCCCTCCTCCTTGGAGGATGTGTCAGCGCTCTTCGCTGCCCACCTTTTCAGACCCCCTTCCGAACTGGCTTCCTGCCTGTCCTCTTCAGGGGCCTTGGTGAGGCGGTTCGTGAGGCTTACCAGTGTGTCAACCATAGCTTGTCCAGTGCCCTTATAGGTGGAGTGAAAGTCCCTGATTCCCGTGGTGATGTCGTTGTGTCTCTCAGCCGCTGTGGCCTCGATGGCCTCGGTGCGTGCAGCCGCAGCCGCCGCTTTTTGGTTGAGGAGCTCCAGCTCGTGCCCGATGTTGGACAGCAGGCTCTTGGTCTCAGGAGTCGTTGACGATGTCGGGGGGGCTTGAGTGGTTGCCTGTTGTACTTTCTTCAGGCACTCCTCTGTTGTTTTCTGCATGTTGTAGATTGCAGCCTCACTGGTCGCCCTCAGTGTTCTCTCGTCAGTCGAGCCCTCCTGGTGCTGGTGTCGGGGGGGCACCGCCTGCTTGTTCCTGGACTTGGAGCCCATGAGGCTCCAGCGCCCAACCTCCACCTTGACCGGGATGAAGACCTTCTCGCCAGTGTCCTTGTCGTCGTTAAGGTGGACGTCTACCGTGATGGAGCTGCCAGCTGACACCAGCAAGTCGTACGCGGACTCCGTGAGGATCGCGTAAAAGTTGATGGTGTCGTTGCTGTTTCGCTTCCACTGCAGTAGCGACTCCACCGTGTTGTCTGAGGGTGCCCACCTCGGTGTCCCGAGATGTTTCTCGAACACGAGGTAGGAGTCCTCGCCGTACGGTGGCTGCTTGTGCCGGAGTGCCAGCTCGGAGAGTTTCTTGGTGATGGCACCGACTATCCTCGTACGGTGCCCCACGAATAGTTGTTGGCTGTAGTCGATTACAGCTATCTCTCGCAGGCTCAGAGCCTGCTTGTCCGCTGCCGATGGCAGCAGTCCCTTTCTTGTGGGGAAGCCGAAGTCGAGGCTTTTGTCCTTGATGAGAAGTTCAGCCATGTTCTGGTCGTGTGAGACAAGGAATAACACCTCCCGGATGTTGTTGTCGGCAGGCGTCTCGTCTCGTGCCCCCTTTCGGATGCGGGAGATGGCCGCGCTGCCGTCCCACCCTCGTTGGGTGACCAAGTCGCCCAGGATGGCGGCAGCTTGCACCACCGTCACCCCCCTCAGTTGGGGAGATGACACCTGGACTGTTCTCGAGCGCAGTGTCCCCGTCGGCTGTCTGTACGGGGACCACACATACACCCTTGGGATGACTCGTTGTGGCTCGATATCGACCCACGGGTCGTCCACAACGGTCATAGGGACCAGGAAGTTGGTGTTGAAGAGGACAAACAGTGCCATTGGCCTCTTCTTGAAGGCAAGGTCGATCTGCACGACCTTGCCTTCACGATCAGTCCAGAGCTGTGTATGCTCGATGTTGAATATCTTGGCGTCCTCCCCCAGTTCTAGCGCGCGTCTGATGACGTCGGCTAAATATCTCAAGTAGAGAAGGGTGTACCTCTGCGTTTCCCTGAGGTCGGTGATTTTTATTTGAGGGGAACCTTGTAGAGGGAGTCCGTACTTGTTGGTCTCCTCAGGTGTTAGGTCACAGCCAGTGATTGGCCGAACGTGGCGGAGGATTTGGTGCTCCCCCTTCCCCCCGTGCTCTTCGGTGTCGGTGGCTGCCTCTGGGAGTCCGAGTTTGCAGAACTCCTCCGGCCTGCCCTCTGCGTACGGGAGGTCCCTCGTGTCTTCCCACCAGGAGGTCACGATGTTTTCGATTTCTTCCTCCCGGTTGGTGCCCAAGGCTACCTTTGTGGGTAGCTTGGACACCTCGTCGATTGCCTTGGCAACCGACGGGATTTTGTCCCCCTTGGGGGACGCAGCATGCTTGTTGTAAGCATATGGCTGCTGCAGCGCGTTGGCTACGATTCTTGTCGGGACTCGTCCCTTATCCGTCCCCGTAGGGCCCTCAGCCCGTGGGCCGGTGGGGCTCGTGGCACCCGATATTATTTTTTGTTTGTTTTGTTTTTTGTCCGGCTTGAAGGTTTTCACTTCAGCCGTTCCCCACCTGAACTGCTTTCGCGGTGCAGGCTCCTCGTAAGGACTTGGGGGCCCGGAGAGATCGACCGCTCCTGGGGATGTCGGCGTTGCCGTGGCGTCCCCGGGTGTATTCAGTTCAGTGGGGGTTGAGAACTCTTCCTGTGAGAGCTCAGAGGTCTCACCCATGGGCGAGTCCTGCACGTCAAGGACTGGCATACTCACGATTTCTGGCAGCCTCGATCGTTTGGCTGGACGTTTGGCACCTTCCGATTCTCGTTTGCGACTCCCGTCTGTCCTCGATTTGGTCCTTGGACGGAGCGCTTTGAGGAGCTGTGCATTGAGCATGTTGTCGGATTTTTCGGAAAGGGGTTTTAGAGTGTGCTGGCGTGCGTTGTTGAGGGTTTCGTTGCCGCCCTGGGTGCCGTTTTTGCCCTGCGCGTTCGAAAAACCGTTAACTAGGTGCTGAAAACGGCCATCAAAACAGCAGGGCGGGAGTGGGTGGGCCAAATCTTCATGTGGCCGTTGTGTCTCCTGTCTTGTTGTGGTTGGCACTGTCCATGTCTGCGTGCCGTTAAGTCCTGCGAGCACAGTCAGTAAAATCTGTACATATTTGAACTTTATTTTTGGGTCCGCGGCTCGGACTAGGTTGCACGCTCGGAAAACATTTGAAAAATTAGCAAAAACACGTGTTTTTCTTGATTCCGGGCCGAGAGTCATTCTAGGAAGATATGTGCCCTGGCGACAATGGCCATGATTGGCTAAACACCGACGCTTGAGATGGGGTGAGGCGTGAGGGACCCGCGTTAGAGAGGTTTTCGGTATGGGCGGTATGGCTCAGTTACGGACGCGCGGTTGATTGGACATGATTGGGGCGCGCGTTATGGCATCTTATTTTCCTTGCAGTATCGTTGGGCTGGATTTTGTTGTTTCTGGTCACTAGTACACCGTCCGGCATTGCTCACGTCCTTTCGTCCCACACGACCGCGTATTATTTGACGTTTCCCCGATTTATCCTCGACGATCCGCCACGACTCGCAAGCCGTCGCCCACACCGTTAGCCTCACCTCGCATTATTCACCTCACCCTGTCTCTGTAGTCATTTCTTCATGGGCATTTCTACGAGATCTCACACTGCGGCCGCACGCCGCTCCCTAGTTACCATTTTCGACGATGCCGCAGCCAGACATGCGACCACACCAGCCACTCCTACGGTTGCGGCTGCGCCGGCTGCCCAGTCGGCGGGGGCAATGTTCCTCGTACGACGCGGTCAGACGTCTGGCGAAGGAGTCCTTCGACGAGCGTGCCGCCAAGCTCGTCATCAAGAAGGCGTACGACGACAAACATGGACGTTTTGATGGTACGGAATCGAACGTCAGCTCCGTTTTCGCCCGTCTGGTTCTGGCTTTACGGGACATTTTCGTCACTGAGGAGGCCGCGTTTTCTTCTCTGTTCGACTTGGACGGAGGACGCCACCCTGCCTGTTCGCGCTGAAGGGAACATACTACTGTTTTCGACACTGGAGTACATTATCGCTCCGGTGTCACCCGCGGCAGACTGGATGGAGTCTTCGGCGGAGGCACACCCGTTTGATGAGAAACGGGTGTTGCTGGAGATCGCCAGAATGCTTATGGATTCCGGCGGGCCCTTTCAGGGCACCGCAGACCTTCTGGCCATCAAGATCACCCAGTTCGACCCGTCGCGGACTATCGCCGCCTTCAACGCCGCTCTTCGGTCTGCTCGGCGGAAGAGCACCCTCGACGACATGGAGGTAAAGTCCCTGTTCATCAAGTCCCTCGACCCGGTTTTCTTTGCCCCGGTTGTCAACCGGCTCCTGTTGCACGACCAGCGTGCGGCGGAGTCCCTTGCCACCATTCAGCAATGGACCCGTGAGTGCTACGCACAAAACGGGACGGAATCGCAGCCACGTCCCGGCTGCTGCGCGGAAGTACACCGCCCTCGCCCTGACTGGACGGCACGACGACGAGGACTTCAAGCAAGACCGTCTTCAGCGAGATCCGTGACCAGCTCTTCGACATGAAGAAGGAGATCAAGGCCGTTCACCACCGTATCGACGACACCAAGGGTTTCACGACACGCAACGACAAGAACAACGCCATCGGACGAGGTGGGCATGGTGACGGCAACCGCTTCGCTGCGACGCCTCTTCCCGAGCACGGCAACTTCCCGCAGAACTTCCGTGGGAAGCCTTCGAAGAAGGTGGCTTTCCACAAACCCACCGGTACGTTCGTTCCATTGTGCGGGAACCCTACATGCTCCGCTACGGCGGAGAAGCATTGGCATCGGGACTGCCCGAACGGCGGGCCACGTGGAGATGTTGGCGCACACGGCTTCAGCGTTGCGGACAGCGAGCATGACGTCTTCGCCACGCTGTTCCAGAACGCCATGGAGAGCAACGACCCCGCTCGTTTCGACGCCGTCTGCTACATTGCAGACGGCAAGCCGGAGCTCTACGACACCGTCTACGCCTTCTCCTTCGCTGTCGCCGAGGAGCGGGTTCCCGACACCATCGACGAGTATCTGGAGTGCTGCCAGCCCGCTGACACCCGCTTCGGGGTCTGCGCGGTTGGTGGTGATATGTGGCTATTATTCTTATTCCAGGTCCTGTCACAAGGACCTAGGGAGAATGGTGATGGCGGCCTTGTATTATGTATATAGTGCCCATTTCTATGCTTTGGGACAATATTTAGGACCCAATTGAATTATTTTCAACATTGGTTTGCTTGGAATGCAGGTAATTCACCCTTTAACCGATGCATGGTTGAGGGGGGTGATTTCACATTATTTAATTCAAAGTCCTAGGTCCTCCCACAAGGACCTAGATGTTCGTCGCGATAGCTACCGCCGTAAGGGTTGGTTGAGAACTTGGAGACCACTGTTATCAAGTTCTCGAGCTGCTCTTTCTGCAGTGTCTTATCAAAATTCTGATCCGAGGTCATCTTGACCATCAAATTTTCAGTTAAAGTCGCGTGGGTATGCCAAATTTGAAAATTGTGCTGAATAAGCCAAAAAGATTATCGAAATTTACGCTAACCATGCTCATTGCTGATACTGTAGCATGAAATTAAGAAGATATCTCGGCATATGCAAAACATAGGACTTAGCTCAAGTCCCAAGGATGTTACAAACCGGAGGATAGCCACTTAGACCATCAAGAAGGCGGGTGAAAAAATTATGGCATCCAGGTCCTTGTGAGAGGACCTAGAGCGTTCTAGGTCCTGTCACAAGGACCTCGGGATAATAGCCATATGCACATCAACAACTTCAAGGTCCACGACAAGGTCCATGCCGACGCTCTGGTCATGCCACCGCAGACAGCGCCAACTACCGCTCCGCAGTCGGTGGTGTCCGACGAGGATATGTACCCCGTCAGCGCATTGCACGCACACGAGCCGCACCTGTCCTTCATGGACAAGTTCGCGGTCAATTTGGACCTGACTGGGCCGGAGCCGACCCTTGCGATGCACTGCATGGGGCCCGTCCCTACAAATTATTGGCCTTTTTACACGCGTGGAAAACCGTCCGTCCGACGCGTGGACAGCGTACGGACACCCTATGGACGCTTTTTTTGCTAAATCTACACGTGCGAAATTGTCTAATTTGTAAAAGTGATGTTCATACGGTGTCCATACGATAAATCCATACGTCGTCCGTACGTGCGCATCCGTGTGGACGACGTATGCTAGTTTACCTGATTTTCTTACGCGTGTGGACGCTCCGACCGTATGGATAGGTGCCGTCCATACGCATGAACCACTGGAAAATGTTGTCCACACGTGCGGACTGCGAGAAATGCCGCTTCTACCCCTCCTCGGCCATATGGACACCATGGGGACGTGTCCCTGGACCGTACCCACGCGTACGGACGACGTGTGGACGGGCGTATGGACAGTGTGAGGCCCGTGCCGTGCCACTCTTTTGCGCTTGTCCGCACGTGTGGACAGCCATTGCACCCGGGCCTGGGTGTACCCGAGCACTGCTTGCCCCCTCCTCAGCCATGTGGACACCATGTGGACGTGTCCCTGGACGTACTGATGCGTACGGACGACGTGTGGACGGGCGTATGGACAGTGTGAGGCCCGTGCCGTGCCACTCTTTTGCGCTTGTCCGCACGTGTGGACACCCATTGCACCCAGGCCTGGGTGTACCCGAGCATTTCCTTCCCCTTCATCAGCCACATGGACACCATGGGGACGTGTCCCTGGACCGTACCGACGCGTACGGACGACGTGTGGACGGGCGTATGGACAGTGTGAGGCCCGTGCCGTGCCACTCGTTTGCGCTTGTCCGCACGTGTGGACAGCCATTGCACCCGGTTCTGGGTGTACCCAAGCATTTCCTTCCCCTTTATCAGCCACATGGACACCATGGGGGCGTGTCCCTGGGTCGTACCGACGCGTACGGACGACGTGTGGACGGGCGTATGGACAGTGTGAGGCCCGTGCCGTGCCACTCGTTTGCGCTTGTCCGCACGTGTGGACAGCCATTGCACCCGGGCCTGGGTGTGCCCGAGCGTTGCTTGCCCCTTCATCAGCCATATATGGGCACCACGGGGGCGTGTCAACGAACGAACTCATGCGTACGGACGACGTGTGGACAGACGTATGGACGATCGGAATTCGCCAATCCATACGTATGGACGTCAAAATTGGAGTTTGTTGAAACACGCGTGTGGACACATACATCCGCGCGTGTGGATAAGGGTTTACCCGTATGAATTAGCGGAATCATGCGTGTGAATACAGGTGTCCGCGCACATACGGTTTATTTACATATATAATACATCGTGTATCACCCGCAATCATCTGAATCAGATGAACTACTACGGTCATCCTCGCTACTACTGTTATCATCGATTTCACGGAAGAAATCCGCCTTGCGATCCAACACAACTTGCAAGCAATCAGTTCGTCGTCGAATGGCCAAAGGGACAACATTTTCTTTGTACCGGGCAAGCCAAGCCGGCATGAAAGGAACATCCTGAATTACCACTTGATTCTCAATGCTGTTTGCGCGAACGAATGGCTGAGACACGTCCCATGGCATGTCTTTGCGCAGGTAAATGTTCTTGCTGATATCGTCCGCAAGCGCAGCCGCCTTTGGGTACCAACGGGCCTTCAACAGAAAGATCTCGTGACCGGGAAGATCAAGCTTGACGATCTTCATGATTTCCCCATACCTATCTTCAACGTCATCGTCCGGTATCTCGCCTGTCAGAAGTTGAGCTGGAGTTGGCACTCCCGGACTTCGAAAGATGCTCTTGAAATACCGTTGACAACTCTTCAAACCAATGTCGCTGTCGTGCACTCGAAAATCTTCACGCCCAATCTTGATGCTAGGATACTCCGTCCACGGGGCGATCCCGGCCAAGACGAAGGTCTGCTCCTCCTCGGTGAAAGGCTGAATCTGCAAAGTTCTTGGGCACCTTCTCCACGTGTCTGGTTGTAGAAACACCGGAACCACGTCATTCGTCATCGGCCTTCGACGACCCGCCCGTCGGTTGCGACGATTCCGTTGTCCAACGTTCCTGCATTCGCAAGTACACACGGGTGGACTCAATGTTCCGTACGTTGTCATACGGTGGCCGTACGCCGTCCGTACGCCGTCCACGTGGCGTTCGCACAATTTACAGACATGCACATAAGTTGGTACCTGTTGAATGAGTCGAGTGTGTCGTCGAACTTTTTGCACAGAGTGTCGTACTCGGGGAACTCGGTACGAAGGTAGACTTGAATCTTTTCTCTGTCATCTGTTGCGATTGACGCCGCGCAAGTGAATTAGTTGTCTCATAAGAAGACTGAAGAGAAAAAAAACGGACAATGGTGAAAACCCATCCGTACGTACGGACAGGTATTCCACACATGTGGACGACGTCGTCCGCACGGTGGGCTCTTCGTCCACGCGCTTGGACAGGTGGTATTGACCAAACGGACAATAGTAAAGTACCGTCCGTGCGTATGGATCGCTGGCCACACGTGTGAACGACTTCGTGCACACGTACTTAAAAAGCATCCACACGCATGGAAAGACTAACATGCATGGCACACATGATACTTAGGGATGTGCTCACCAGCGGTTGGCCGCACAGTGCTTGATTTCGTTGTAAAGATGTTCTGCTTTGCAGGAGGTCGATACTGGGGAGCTCGACCACTTCGATGCATTCGCTTGATGCCAGCAACCATGGAAACCGTTCGCCGCAACTCCAGTCCTTTCATCATGCTGGCGACGGGTTGTAAGCGGGTCTTGATGGACAGCTTCAACAACCCGAAATAGTCTTCGAAGACATACATCCAGATTTCCCGTGCAGGGCCGTTGTCCTTCAGCTGGTCGACAATGTGCACGAGAAGATGCGACATAATCACCAACGCCTCAGGGGAGTTGTTCCGCTCCATCTCATCTCTCAATTGCATGACTCGGCTCTGCAGCTTGTTCATTTCCTGAAAGGCAAAATGAGAGGCAACCTTAATCTCGAACCGGGACATGCCAGGTGTGAATGGTGGAGGAACAACCGGATGGACAACGGCTTCATACGCCGTCCGTGCGGCGTCCGTACGGTGTCCGAGAACATCCACACGGAAGCACACGGGTTGATTAGGCTTAACGTACCTCTGGATGAATTGAGGGGGCGGTTAATTCTCGAACCACCACCGAAAATTCACCAACGAACCTCGCGTATTGTGGTCGGAGAACTTGCCCGTCAGCATTTTGCCAGGATGCAATAACGCCCAGTATCCCAGAAGTGAGGGATACCACCAGCTCCGCGGCCTTCATCTTCCGCACCTTTTCGGGTTCTTGTACTTTTCCTGCAGAAGTTTCTTAGCTAGAGGTCCCATATTTGTCGCGAGCTTCAGACCTCGTACCCACTTGATTGCACCGGTCTTTGCGATCGGTGACAGTCCCCGCGGTGATGGTTTGTCTGCAAAGACTTTACATTGTTAGTAGGCATACAGTGGATGGTCCATACGTCGTCCGTACGGTGACATGCGCCGTCCGTCCGGCGGCAACACGGTGTTCACCCGTGTGGAACAGCAGAAACTCGCAAACGACCTACAAGCTTACCTGCCAGTCGCTTCGCAGCAGATCTTCGATCGTTTACATTTCTGGGGGGGGGTGCGATAACCCACGATCGATGGACCTTCATCTTCCGCGCATAGTTGCGTGTGTTCGGTCCCCAACCATCACCAAAAATCACGCAGTGGACGCCGTGAATCAGGTTGTACAAGATGTGCATCAGGTCGAGAAGGTAGTCCCGTGCAACGTCAAAATCAGGAATGATTGACATCGGGCATGGTTCCTTAACCCCGCTATGCTTCATGAATTCCTCGACGATTTGTTTGGGCACTCGTCCCTCTTTGATCATCTTGGCGTGGAGCTGTTGGGTTTCACGGACTTCGCTGTTGGTGCGAAGAGGGATTGGTTCACCTGCTCAATGACGGCGAAAATCAACACGACACGCTTAGACGGCGAATCACGCGTACGGAACACATCGGAC
>LGRX02007150.1:0-49262 GCA_001247695.2 Cymbomonas tetramitiformis | reverse complement strand
GGGCCGCGTCTGCTCTTGAGCCTGGGGCTATATCCCGAGTCCCTGGATTTTGTAGTAAATAGCATATCGGTTTACGGCCTAGCACATCCACCTAGGTACTCAAGCACTGCAAGCTGCTAGAGCTTTGGCAGGCCCTCCGCTCAAGCGGATGTACAAACGTTCGTGCAACAGAGAAGCGGTAGAAGGATGCTTACCGCATATGACTGCTTTGAAGTAATCTGACACTGCAGCTACCGGTTTGGCCGGCTTTGATTCCAAGAGGCGTTCGACGGCATCCTGCTCAAGGCGAAGCAAACAAGGGCCGAGCAAAGTGGGCTGGTTTAAAGTGCGACAGCAAACGTAACGCCGAATACGCGGTTGCCGAAGATGCGAAACTTGTAGGTACGAGATGAAGGGGAATATATTTACTCGTTGTCACAGAGCTTCAAAACCCTGGAGGCTTCTCACGACCTGACTTGTGCGTTCCAAGTTCAAAACCAAACACTATCTGCACCCGCAAGAAAGTATCGAAGATCTCGTCGTGCTCCCTAAGACCTTCTAACTAAGAAACCCAGCGTCTCCAGCACTGAGTTTCTGTCGTGAAACATGGAACGGTTCTGCACGCGGGTCCGCGAGCGTGTCATTATCGCCAGTTGTTTTGAGGTACCTACAGAACAGAAAAGCAGTGCAGGGCATGCATAGATACCAAAATGTAGAACTCCACATTGTACTGTTCAAGGTATTCTTCTGAAGACAATGAGAAGCGTTGTTCTGCAGATTCTTCCGTCCGCCGTTTGCAGAATATCCGACCTGAGCATACATTGCTGACTTAGACAAGAGGACCAGCCCACTTCGACAGTTTCGCAGTGAATTGGAGTACAAAGTGGCATCAACGCTCGTAACAATAAGTACAAGCAGTATCCAGCTCCCTGACCCACAGACGTTGCACTTGTCAAAAACGCTGGAACAGCGGTGAGATCCTCAGGAGGTGCTGAGGTACTCAGAGATCAAAACGTAGGCACCCATTTTGACCGGGCATGATTTCATCACCTGGTCGTGTTGACGAGTTCTCATTGATTTTGGATTCCGCAGCGGCCGAAGCCATCAAACGTTATCTAATCGTAATAGTGAAGCCACGATACGCAATATCAAAGATAGAAACCCGATGATCTTAACGCAACACCAAGAGCCAGTACGCTAGCGCGCAAACGACGCGAGTTGATATCTGAAGCAAAACCTCATACACATATCCTCTTTGATGAGGACGTCAGTATTCCGTTGGTAATAACAAAGGTCAATATATGTTCCGTAAGCATTCCAGAAGGGTGGAAACCATATGAGCCTGCAAGGATGTAGGATCCCAAGATAATTTGATAACGCTGTATCCTGAAACCCCACTGAAGGTCTTCTACTAGCACCCGTAGCCAGGTGATTAACAACATATATTACCAGGTAATTGCCAAGCGAAGGGGGTAAAACTGGATGTTATGTGTCACAGTGCAGCGAGCGGAGCGAGAGGTGCTGTGTCACATAACTCTGGTTATGTGACAGACCGGACCGTGGGACCCAGGGCCGTGACACTGTAGGTCCCAGGACCTAGGTCCCGGGACCGTAGGTCCCAGGTCTGAGCAGTGATACTGTTGATCCTGCGGATTCCCCGTAAATCGGATGACCGCCCAGTCACCTTGTCCGATCCGCTCCCGTTGGGTAGGAATGGCGAGAAAAAGAGCGGAAAGTAAGGCGAAGCAACAAGGCACCACTCCAGCGTCAGATCGGAGCCTGAGTTGGAGAACCCATTTTTAAGGGTGGGCGGGCAGGGAAGAAAAATTGCGTTAGGAAACGAAGAAGAAAGACGCAGCAATCGTCAGCAGGTAGGAAAAGTGAAGCATTTTCACCAATTTCCGACTTAAGAGCGACTTAAGTCGCTCTTCGACCCTGCGACACTTGGACTCCGAAGCTGGAGGTGAACAACCACTTCGTGATCCTTCATTTCCTCGATCCGGGGAGTGAGATCAGACGATCCGTCTCCTGAATGACGGTCATCACTGATGACGGAAGGAAAGTCGGCGATCAACAGTATAGTGATACTGTTGATCCTGCGGATTCCCCGTAAATCGGATGACCGCCCGGTCACCTTGTCCGATCCGCTCCCGTTGGGTATGAATGGCGAGAAAAAGAGCGGAAAGTAAGGCGAAGCAACAAGGCACCACTCCAGCGTCGCCTCTCCGCCAACACTCACAACCCCCGCCTCTTGAAGCCTTTCCACCCCAACTCTCAAACTCGAGCCAACAGAAATAATAATCAAACTACTCATACAAATACCCGCACGAATGATTGTGCCGCATTCAGCTCCATGTAATCTTTCGTTGAGACTTTCTCTATCTGCCTTGAGGATGACATTCCCAAGACTTGCCATACTTTCATATAATGTCTGGCAATCCTCTCTGTCTTCCAATACGCCTGTCCCATAACCTGCTGCAGGTCGACTCCTTCAAGGAAAAGTTCAATTGCTCCCGCTGTCCGAATGCTGAAGAACGTTTCCCCATTGAACAGCCCCACTTTTTGCAACCAGCACTTGAGATCTGAATTCATCTGCTTCCTGGAAATTGGGCTATTCTCCACTTTGCCACACCTAACTGGTCTGAACAAGAATCCCTGTGCAAGGTTCAGACCCAAGATTTTCATCACTTGGAGGTAGTCTTCACTACATGGGAAGCGTGTAGAGGGGGAGTATCCTTATTAAATACAACTGTATTCCTTAAGTACCTTCTGTATTTTGCCAGGGTTTACCAGTATTTCGGAACGCTTCCCATGTAGTGAGCACCTACGGTTATCTATGGCAGATCTTCATAAGCCGACACCGTGACCGCCTACTTACCGCCCACGCCCGCCTTGCATCACTCGCTTCCCCAAGCTCGCTAACATATATCATTGTGTGATTGTTGTATGTGTTCCAAAGTGAGAATATATTACTTTAGTATTAATCCCCGGTTTGGATCACGGGAAATGTTGCCAATATCATATATTATATCATATATTACTGTTTTGGATACATTCCGCGTGATCGGAAACAATCGGAGATTGTGTCATTTATAAGTCTATACGGGAATTGTTGCCAATATCATATATTATATAACATATTACTGTTTTGGATACATTCCTCGTGATTTATAAGTACCGGAATATCCTAGTTCACAAGATATCAGAGGGTCTCGAACTGTGTGTGGATAAACTCTCTTAATAATATAAACCCTAAGCTAGATATACCCCGAACGGTCTCGCAACGGTAACGGAGTCTAGCCTACCTGTGACACACCGTGTGTCACAGCACGAGCCTACAGATCAGTCAGCAGTCCAGTGTTGGCCTAGGGGTCTGTCATAGGGGCCTGCACCGGGACTCCCAGTCAGGGCTGCCTATACAGATTCCAGCACACCACCCCAGCACTGTGGGTGGTGACTGGCTAGGAGAGTCAGAAATGTAAGTTGCTAGGGTAGAAGCCAGGCTGACAGGTCCTAACTGCTAATCCAACTGTGCCATTCTGATACACAAATTGGAACCCTCTAGCTAGTACAAGAGCAAAAGCATACAGGCAATGAGTGTCCTGCTAAACTACTGAAAAGGTCTGCACCAGCAAGTCAGATTGAAGAATACAAAGTTGTCAAAGCAAAAGCATAAACCAGATTGAAGACCAAGTTGAGGTCAAAGTACATCTCAGCACACCACTAGAAAAGTGGTGTACTGCCAGAACCAGAAGTAAACTACTCGGGGTCAAAGGTCAGAGGAGCACCGTCACCACAATGCCCACCGTGGCCGATTGCAGTACTGCTCTCCAGTGGGTCAGGCGGCCGGTGAGCCACCGTCGCGGCACCCAGGGAGTGCAGCACCGCATCCAGAGTGACGTGGTCCAGCTCCGTGATACCAGAGTAGATACATAAATCACCCCTGCACAGCACAGGCTGCGGTACAGCCCGACCCGATACCTGCACAGGGTCGATTTCATTGGCCGCCGTGTAGGCGGCAGCTCCCACTCCCATGACAGAAATCAAGAGAAGGAAGGAAAGAAGGAAGGGCATCCCCCACAAACCCGGCTGAGCGGGGAAGCCCCATGGCGGCTTGCCGCAACCGTAGGTGCGGTGAGCACCGTCACCCCAATCCCCCAGAGCACCACCAGAGTGAGGTGCTTGGGCTGCAGGCTCCGATGCATGATTCGCCGAAACGGCAGGAGCCCGCGGCTTCAGCCGGAAGCTACCGTCAGCGAAGTCTTCGTAATCGTCCGTGTCGTAGCCAGTCAGATCGACCGGCACAACCGCGGCGTGGTTGACATTTCCCACAGTGCCCTTGAACTCACCGTCCGTGCTCGCCGTAGTGGTCACCCGTGTCGATTGAAGGGACACGGGTTCGCTGTAGCCGTAGAGCTTCAGGAGCTCCTCCTCGTCCGCCAAGACAGGCATAGCAGGGGCCGGCACGGCGGACGCCGATGCCGCCGCACCACCTGCCGGAACCTGCTCCTCCGGTGTGTCACCTGCCTCGGCAGAGTCACACACCAGAGCCGAAGTCTGCGTGTCAACACCCCCAGACGGCAGGAAGGAGGCGTGAGTGTAGTGTACCTTAGGCTCAACGGCCGCGTTGACCTCCGCCGCGAGGTCGTCCAGCCGTCGGAGGATGTTCTCACCGGCCGCCCCCGTCACCGGTGGCGCCGCGTCCACGGAGAAGCCGTAGGCGGACACGTCAATGCCCCCCACAACGCCCCCGCAAAGCACCGCCGGCGGGCCGTATACCGTCGCCGCACGGGCAAAGGCGTCCGCCCCCTCATCCGCTGCTTCCTGGAACACGGCACACATGGCGAGGGCGTGCACGCCCTCCGCATCCTCGTCGTCGATGGGAATGCAGAAAGCCGCGGCCGTGCCAGGGGAATGTTGGCGACCGCCAAGAGGGCAGTCGCGGTAGAAATGATAGAGTTCCTTACCGGATTTCTTGCAGCGAATACAGAGCGGTTTCGCCCGCTGCTCGTCGCGATCGAAGCCCACGGCGGGTGGGTCGTTCACACCCATGCGAAAGCCCCGCTGGGGCTGCCCCTGCCGCTGCGGCTGGCGTCCCTGCGGCGGTCGCTGCCCGCGCTGCCGCTGCGGCGGATCCCGCTGCCGCTGCACCACCGGCTGAGCCGTCCCGCACTGCCGCTGCACCAGCTCAGTCAACTCCTGGATCTTGCCGAGGAGCACCTGGTGCTCGTCGCTGGATAGGAAAGCCGACGCGCCACCAGATGAGGGGCTGGTCAGGGCAGCCTTCCCGGCGTCCGTCGCCGCCCATGCCTGGTAAATCTCAACCACCAGAGAGCGAAGGTCACTGAGGGAAACTGTCGCAAGATCGGCCACCATGGGATAGCGCACCTTAACCGCGGCGTAGAACACCGGGTCAAGCCGGGTGTATAAGCTGAGCTTCCTGGTGGCTTCGGTGGGCGTCCAGTCAGCTGCCTTGTTGTCCCGCACCAAACGCTGCTCCCGAGCCAGAACGGGTTGCGGGTCAACGTTGGCGGGATAGTTGAGAGCCGCATGCTCCTGCTGGAAAGACTCCCGTAACGCCACCGGAACGCAGCGCTTGATGACGTCCACCAGAGCACGCCGTCCATCCCGGTCAGCAGACGCGTCCGTTCCCGCAAGCCAGACGTGGGCGTTGCTGTGTTTTTCGATGACCAGCTGGAGCACGTCGTAGAGCAAGCCGTTGACTTTGCTCACCACCAGAGCCTTAGGCTCGTCCAGATCGAACGAGGCCAGCTCCAGCCCAGCGGACGCGAACTCCGTACGAAGCTGCACCACCATGTCGGAGAGCAGGTTCGCGTCAGTCGTGCCGCTGAAATAATGCCGCTTGTCCCCAAGGATATCCTCGCGGATACCCTTGGCCCAAGACCGATGCAGCCGCTGCTTGTAGATCTCGTCAACGAGCTTGGACTGCTCCTGCAAATACTTCCTGGTGGCAACGTCGGCGTCCTCGTTGGAAGTAGGTGCGGGATACGCAAAATTCGGGGTTTTGACCGTCGGCGTGTTGCGCACCGCGTCGGTCAGCCTTAAGGAGGCATCGATGTCGGAGTCCCTCATAAGGGACTTTTTGGATCTTGTAGAAACCATCACGTAGAGAGCCTGATGGGAGGTGGTACGCTGGGGCGCGTAAGGGTAGCGGCGTGGGGAGAATGTGAGTACACAGCCATGCGAAGAGCGGTAAAACCATGGCAGCGAGGGGCACTGGAAGACGAAGTCGAGGTCGAAGGTGCTGCAGTCACCAGCCCGAGGAACGGTAGATTGCTGGATCAAGGCAAAGAGAAAACCGTACAAGGACATTGCGCCGACAAAGTCCGATCCAGGTCGAACCCCCATAGCCGCCGATCAAATACTCAAAAGCTGCTCATCCCAAACTTCCCACGCGCACCCAAACGCGCCGGTGCGCACCACCTACCAAAGCGGCCGTTTTAGCCAATCATGGCCAAAAGCAATGTGGAATATAGCGTGGATGGGGCCACGACCTATCGGAATATCCTAGTTCACTAGATATCTCGAACTGTGTCTGGATAAACTCCCTTAATAATATAAACCCTAAGCTAGATATACCCCGAACGGTCTCGCAACGGTAACGGAGTCTAGCCTACCTGTGACACAGCGTGTGTCACAGCACGAGCCTACAGATCAGTCAGCAGTCCAGTGTTGGCCTAGGGGTCTGTCATAGGGGCCTGCACCGGGACTCCCAGTCAGGGCTGCCTATACAGATTCCAGCAATAAGTCTATACGGCAATTGTTGCCCATATTGAATTATATTACATATATTAGTGTTTGGGATACATTTACCGTTTTTCTCTTCCGATATCTTATGGAAACCCAAATATTCAACGCCGACTGTTTTGACATTTTACCGAACATTGATAGTAACTCAATTGATTTAATTATTTTAGATTTGCCTTATAATCAAACTGCTTGTAAATTTGATAATCAGATTATTGATTTAGATAAATTATGGAAACAATTGAAACGTATCGGCAAACCCCGAACGGCATATGTATTCTTTTGTACGACTCGGTTCGGACATAAGTTAATATCCAACAATGAAAGAATGTTCAAATATGATATTGTATGGCAGAAATCGATGAGTTCGGGATTCTATCATTGCAATCATCAACCACTCCGATCACACGAAATGTTATACATATTCTATGATAAATTACCGACCTATAATCCACAAATGATTGACGGAATTCCTTACACAAGACAGCCTGGTCGACGCACTGAATTGTATACTGGTAACAGTCCAAGAATCGATACTATATCTAATGGGAAACGGTTCCCGAAATCTGTAATAAGTATTGCTAATGGTAATTACAAAAGTAAACACCCAACTGCCAAACCTTATGATATATTAGAATGGATTGTTAAAACTTATTCAAATGAAAATGATAATGTACTGGACCCATTCATGGGCATTGGAACAACTGGCAAGGTATGCAAAGCTAATAATCGAAACTTTATTGGAATTGAAATTAATCAAGAATATTATTCACGTTTATCACTGCAATGTCAAACCACAAACAATCTACCACTTCCAATCGGGTCCGTGCACTTGTTTCATCCTACAAACCATACAACATAAGCTCAAACCATTGGAATCTTTTTTGCTCTCCCCTTTTCTGGCGATTGCTTTCTGATGCTTATTCAAAACCAAGGGTTTTGGCTTCTCAATAGAATATTCTTGGGCATGTGGATAATCAGGATTTCCTAACAAGGAATCATATGCCAGTTTGCTAGGTTCGCCAGAAAATTGGCATAAAGCTGTATTCAGAAGAGCCCATTCCTTATCAACTTGATATTGAAATCCTGATAAATCCTGTATTGAACACAACACAAACTAATCTAAGAATTGTTTTTAATACAAATGCTGATATTATAAGAAGGCTGAATTATTACCTGTTCATCATCATCATCATCTGAATCATCATCATTTGAATCATCGGAATCATCGGGGTCCTCATCATCATCTGCAAATAACATTACAATAGAAAAGTAAGAATATTGTTTACTTGCTAGTGGAACCTTCCTTCTCAAGATGTTCCCTGATACATTTCTCACGATATCTTCGTGATAATTTCTGTCTGGCTACAAAACCCCTGGTATCATTACCAGGGACATTGGTACCAACATGCACGGCCTTACGTCTTCCTACACCTTCTCGATGTATGATTGAACCTTTATTATTTTCAAACATGTAAGAGCCTTGTGTTCGCAAAAAAGCATATTCCTCACCAGTATTGTTCTCGAACCTCTTCTGTTTCTTGGCAGTTTCCTCTGAGTCTGCAAATAACATTACAATAGAAAAGTAAGAGTATTGTTTACTTGCTAGTGGAACCCTTGGCTAATAACTCTTCCCTCTTGACTATTTCAGAAGCAGCAACTTCAAAATCTGGTTCATATGGTGTGTAACCCTTTGAAGCACGAATTTTTGCCACTAATCCTTTATTCGTACAAAATCTTTGCTGATGAGGAAGATGACCCATGGACAGCTTCCTAATATCAGATTTGAGCTTTTCGGGAGAATTCTTCACACCTAGAAACTTCTCGGCCTTCTCCTCCAGCCTCTTCTGCTTCTTGGCAACAGAACGGGTCACCTGTAATATTAATCAGACCAATAATATTCATCAGGAATATTTACATAATAATCCTCCTCTGGGGTACTGTACCCACAATAAAGGCCCTGATAAAACTTATCCTCTAAATAGTACTCCCTTACTATGCTACAATCACTATCTACAGAAAGTAATTCTGCATCTATATCTATTCTGCCTGAATATGCTATTATACATTCTATACAGCAATCTGTGGATATGCAGTAAACACATCTGAACTTTGAACAACAAGCTACTGGACATGGGAATATCCCTTCAAGTAGATTACATATGTTGCAGCAGGGTGCCTGAAAACAAACACATGATACACATATAAGACAAGGGTATAAGAAGATTAAGAATGATAATGCAGATTTAATACCTTAGTAGGAGCAGGTTCAGGATCCTCAAGTGCAGACATTGGCCTCTTGCCTTTATCCTGTTATTACATAATTACCAAAATGATAAGTACATTGTATTGTTTAAGCAATGCAACCTACAAGCCAAACAAAGAATGCTGTCATGACTGCAAGCAATTCAGTGAAAACAAGTGTCTGCAATGTAGCAGCATTTTCAGACATGAACAAATCCACCTTCATATTTCCAAGGCACACGGGGTGGGTCTTCATGATTTTCTCAGAACAGCCATACCAATGGCCAATGCACTCCACAAAGAAATGGACAATGAAGAAAACCACCGTGAAAATAATGACAACAACTAAGAGCCTGATAAGGATATGCTGATCCTTGATGATCTTCTGCAACTGGGCAGCCTTGGCCTCTGGTTGCATCTTGGAAAGGTCCGAAGCCCATTTTTCAGCAATCTCCCTTTCAGACTTAGAAAAGGAAGCACCATTCCCGACTCCCTGTTTGTACTTAAAACCAGCATCCAGTGCCATATGCCAACGGTCATATACACCTTGATGAGGGCCACCACGGACAGCATAAAGGAGTTTCCCCCCATCAGTGGCACGGGGACTGACCAGGCCTTCGACAGCTCCAGCAGAGCCACTGGCACCAGCAAGGGTCGACTGCTTGGGAGCCATATCTGCACAAAACAACAATAAACATACAAGAATACTATTATTTCTATAAAAAGAATACATACTATTATTGTTTACTCTGACTCTGATACTTTTTGAGCTCTTGTTCTTTGTCATACAGTTCGGACGCAGCTCTAAGAAAACAAGTTCTCCAGTGGTTCACTTCGTCTCTCAGCCTATATTCCTCTGCAGTCGGTGGGGGTCTCCCTGCTACTCGTTCTATGCTGCCTCTGTAAAGATCCGGTATGTGGTATCCCAAGTCATATCTATAACTATATTTAAACACCAAAGTCTTGGATTCGTCGGCTACAGTTCCAGTCTGTTGAGTTACAGTGTCGGTTGCTGTACGAGACATAGCACGGGTCGTCACAGGCATATTTACCTGAAGATAAAGATAAAGTTGAAGTAAGTTAGGAGTCTTGAAAACCTGCAAACAAAACAACAAACAGAATACAGTTACTCACCAGTTCAAGTTGTAAAAGCAAGTTCACCGTTCGGATCGTCACACTTGTACTCAGAGCTAGTGCCAGAACGTGGTGAACTAAAGTTAGTTCCTGTATCACTGTCGGACGACTCGTGTTTTTGTAACACGTCGGGGTCTACATAAACATAAATCCGTGCAACTACTTTGTAAGCCGTTGTATATTCAGTACTCCAGTCAAGTCCAGCTGAGTTCAAAGGTTTGTCAAGCAGACTTTCAAAGTCAAACGATTCGTCGTCCAGAGGCTGACGTTCAGCTGCCAGTTCACTTCTGGTTTTTTGTAAAACTGACTTGTACAGTTCCTCCTTTTTTGTCAGTTTTTTAACTTTCTCCTTTTCAAGTGTCAACTGGTCCATAAGTCCCTGCCTGAAGGCTTCTTTATTTTTCTTAGCAATAAGGGTTTCACTTTCCTGGTTCCGGAGTTCAGCTGCTTCCAAGTCCTTGACATTTTCCTCGTGTTGTCCTTCATAAATTAAGAGGAGTTGGTTTTTATCCTTCAATTCTTCGTTCAGTTTTTCCACTTTCTTTTCCAAGTCTGTGATCCGTGGGTTTTCCGTGTCGGTTGAAACAACTGTCAGGCTTTCAATCCGAGCGGTCAGTTCGTCAATTCGGCTATTTTTTTCACGGCCTTCCTGCTGTATGAGTTCAAGTTGCTCCGGAGACAAAAAGGTCTTTTCTTTCAGGGCTTTATTTTCCTCTTCAAGTTTCTCAAGCTGGTCTGCAAGGTCCTTGTCATCCGGTGTTCTATCAGGGAGCCCGTCAGGGTATTTCAGCTCATAAAACTCCAACTGGTCGTCTATTATGTCACGCTGTTCGTCAGTCAATCCGGTATCCTCCAACTGGCTCAGAACTTCTTGATACTTTCCGCAGTCCTCTTCCCAGTAACTGTATGAGGCCTTTTCAATATAAGTCTTATACTCTTCACACTCGCTTTCCAGTTCAGAGTATTCAGCGGTCAGTTTCGCGATGCGGGTTTCCAGTTCTTTGATCCGGTCAACGCTGTGAGGACTGGACTGAGCAGGAGGTTCTGGCGACTTGTGTGCTGGCTCAAGAAGCTTCACAGGAGTAGGCGGATTGACACTTCGTAAAGAAATAGAGAAAGAGTCTGAACTTTCGGTATCAGAACCTGACGCGTGCGATCCGCGAGACTGCTGTAAACTGTTCACAAAACTGGACGTTTCTGTATCTACTTGCTGCAGTAAATATTCTGTACCAGCGTCAGGGGTCATAGACTGTTCTTTTTCGTGCGAATCTTTAGCGACTAAACACTTGTATACTATTTTCTCAGCACACGTATTGCATAACTTTTCGTAAACTTCTGGGTCATCCGAGTCTTGTAGTTGGTCGCACAGACGAACAAAAGCCATACTCGCGGAACGGATTACAGAAATAACTGCACACGTAGAAGTCAGGTGATCCGGACAGCAAAAAAAAGAGCCTGCTCCGGGCTTGCGTTCGCAACGAAACCACGAATTATTCTCCTTTGAATAACGCACGCACTGACCGGAAACCTTACTTCTAGAAGTTCGCAAACGAAAGGTCGGCGGCTCTATCAACGGTCGCCATGTCCTCCCTTTACTTTTTGGACGCGTGCTCACAACAGTGAGATTCGGAAGGTCAGACATATTTTTACCTTGAAAAAAGGAGGCGGCGGTGCAGTCTCTTTCACAGTGTAAGCTGAAAAAGAGGACGAAAATAATTCCGCCGCCAAACTTAACGTCTGCTGCACGCATGACGACACATGACGACACATGACGACACAAGATGACCTCGGGTATGACCTCGGGTATGACTACGGGTATGACCTATACTAGCTATGCTATGACCTATGCTATGACCTATACTAGCTATGCTATGACCTATGCTATGACCTATGCTATGACCTCGGTAGATGTAGAATGTACTGCGTACTGATACTGTAGTGTCATCATAATCGTAAATTGAAAACTGTTTTTCGCTAAGTATTTCCCTGGGAATAGAGATAGAGAAAATTAAAAAGAACTTTTTACAGTTATTTCTTTGTTTTCATTTAAGGAATAAATATAAGTATATATATTAAGATGGCTCTGACCGAGGCACAACTTAAAGCTCAAAGGAAGTATAGAGAGGCTCACATTGAAGAAACGAGGGCTTTAAACCGAAAACATCAAAAAACTTGGTACGAAAATCACAAAGAATTGCATCGAGAAAAAATGAGGGAATATCAACGACGTCGTCGAGCGATGTTAAAAAGCGATAAATGTTGCCAGAATTGAATTATATTATATATATTAGTGATATGGCAACATTTATCGCTTATTCTTATAAACATACTTAAAGAATATTATGTATATATAAGTATATATGGATTTCGCAAACATTGATAAGAGTAAGCATGCTATTGTTAATTATCTCGGTCTCAAATGGATTAAGAATATTTCCAAAATGTATGGGGCTCAAGATTATGTCTTGTCTACCATAAAAGCTCAACAAATTTCAATCAAAGCCGAAAGTCCCAATCATCAAGCATCTCTTTGGACAAAAGTAAATTATCAAGAATTATCGAAATTGTTAGAAAGTAATCATGGTATAAATGAAGTTATACAATCTCATGTAAAAAGAAAGGTATTCTTTGATATTGATGGAAAGGAACAAATAGATTTAAACGTATTGAAAACAATCATTCTCGATAAATTCCCAAATGCCAATATGCAAATTAGTGGTTCGATTCTTCCGAAAAAAGGAATACCAAATTGGTCATACCATATCGTCTTATCAAATTACTACTTCAAAAATTTGAATGATATGGCACCCTTTCGAACATGGACATCTGATATCAAATATGTAGATAATGGTATTTACACATCAAATAGAAACTTCAAATGTATCAATCAATCGAAACCTAATGAAATAAGAATTCAAGAGTATATTGACGGTAGTCCGATCTTGACAAAGCATTGTGTATTGGTAGATTTCGATGAAGATAGTATCGATGCAAGCACATTAGATTGGGAGTTTCAAGATAATCATCATTTGGAGAAACAACATTCTAATATTGATTTGAGTACGATAGTTGGTTTTCAATTAGAAATCCCGAAAGATTTCAATTGGTATACGACATCGTATCCACAAATCCTATCGATGATACCTAATAAGCCGAGAGGTCACGAACAATCATTGCATCATACAATCACATGGATGATAATGATTTGGTCATATCATAGTAATATATCAATGGAACAATTTTTGAAATGGGTATCGCAAAAGGATGATGATACAAAGAGACTTGAAAAATACGAAGACTATTGGCATAGAGCAAATGATTCCTTTAATCCCGGCGATAACTTTATTAAGAATTTGCTTATACGATTCTATCCAAAGTTGTTTGAATATGATCGGAATTGTGTGAACTTTATTGAAAATTGTGATGTAGAAACAAACATGTATATGAATGATGAAAGATATTTATCTTGCGAAGACATTCATCAAGCATTGAATCAATCGCCGATAATATATCTTACATCGTATATGGGAGTGGGAAAGACCAAAGCTACTATCAATTATCTTGAGAAATATGAAAAACGATCAAGTGTTATGTGGTACTCTCCCAGAATTTCCTATGCCAACAACGTCACCTTTCGATTAAATCATTTGGGATTCAAAAACTACAAGTCATTCAAACCGAAAGACCCGGCTATTACAAAGAAGAAACGATTGACCATGTCCATGGAGAGTCAATACAAAGTTATTGACCCATTTGATGACCAAGAAAAATCATTTGATATCATCGTTTTGGATGAATTAGAAACTTTCAAATCGGTATTGATAAATGACATAACACATCATAAACATCTTCCCGAGAACTGGCGAGTCTTTCTTCAATTGATGAGAAACGCAAAAAAGATCATCATAATGGATGCTTTCCCACACAAAGCTATGATAGAATGGATGAACTTATTGAGACCTGAAAGATTACTAACACTTGGTAATGAATACACTCCAATACCACAAAGGGTCATCAAGTACGATAACAAAGATGTATGGAGGCAATCCCTTATCGATGAATTGAACAAAGGATACAATATTACTCTCTTCTATCCATACAAAACTGACTTCAAAAAAGGAAAAGGCATCTATTGTTATGGGATGGATACATTCAAAGATATCATTTTACAAGAGACCAACTTGGAAAAAGATGATATCATGTGCTATCATGCAATGTCCGATGACAACGATAAACAAACGACTTGTGATGTGGATACCGTTTGGTCGACAAAACGATTAATCATTAGCAATGTATCAATAACTGTCGGTGTCAATTATGAACGATTGCATTTCCACAAAAAGTTCGCCTTTCTCGACCCAAATACCGTAGAACCGAGAAACTTCTTCCAAAACCTGGGGAGAGTAAGACAATATCATACCAATCAATTACATCTATTCTATAAGAAATATGAAATGTCCTCCGTAACCAAAGGGTTTACGATGCCATACAATGCACCCGATTGTCCAATCTATCGAAAATTAGCATTGATATATCAAGAAGAATTCTTAGCAAGGAATGACTCGGTGTATAGTTACTTTTTTGAAAAGTGTGGTTATATCAATTTTGAAATGTACAACGGTTCAAAGGAAATCGTTTGGAATAAATTGGACGAGTTCGATGCAACGGCGTATTTTGCATATGGAAACATCGAAAATACTGATATTGTAGATATACATGAAAAACTGAACCCATTGGTATATAAGAATCAATCATCAATGACCGATAAGCTTCAAATAGCTAAGTATCATTTTCAAAATCAATTTGAAGAAAACATACCCGAGCATTTCGTCAAGGATTTGTGGAATAGAAAATTGATCAACTTTGTTCGAAAATTCAAAATGTTCTATCAAAACGAAAATCATATAGTATGGAGTTTGTTTTATCAAAATGGAGCTATTGATACCTTAGAGTTACCAAACAATCCATCTTGGAACATCGATATTGAGAAATTCAAAGATTTTTTTATGATAGGATTTACGGGCTCAAAGATATACCCAAGTGTTATTTGTAAAGCATTAAATGCATACTTCGGAACAGATGTATACTCGATTGAGAGAGATACAAAAGGTAAGCGTGTTCGATTTCGTCTTCCCGGAAGTAACAAAATTGTTGATAAATATGTACATACAAGGAAGTGGAATCATTTTGTACCAGCAATAAGACAATTTCTAAAATAGCGATGAATGTTGCCGAAACAACGGCAACAATCTAAGATTGTTGCTATAATATATATAATATAATTCAATATTGGCAACAAATAACGTTCTATACTATAAGATGAAACGAACATCATGTGAACGATGTGTCGCTATCAAAAAGAATGGACAACGATGTAAGAATATGACATGTAAGTGGTCACCAATGTGTTATGCCCATCGACAAGTGATAGTAAAAGAGTCTACCATACCCGATGCTGGTCAAGGTGGATTTGCAAGAGTTGATTTAAAAAAAGGTACTATGGTAGGACGATATACCGTGGGCACGATCAAACTTGATGCTGATCAGTTGCCACCGATGAATGATAGAACTCACATTTGGCAAAAGATTGTCAATACATTCTTTGATGCTGAAAAAACCAACTCAATAGCCGGCAAATACAATAGTTGTACAGCACGAGATGCAAAACGAACCGGTTGTTCTCAGAATGCCAAAATAAATTCTGTTGGAAATGTGAAGCTTACGAAGAATGTTAAGAAGGGTGCCGAGATCTTCGTCCCGTATGGAAAAGATTATTGGAATAGATAGTATCTGATGCCAACGACATTTTATGATTTACCAAAAGAACTTCAAGATAAAATATATTTTATGAAATATCAATTAGAGCTCAAGGATCGCCCGACAATTGACATTGAAGAGCTTAAAATATGGCGGGATTTTTTTGGTCTTCTTGACTTGGAAGAATAAACTCATTGAAGTTTCTTCGGAACATACTCGGGTGACACTCCTTCTTTGCCAAATCGATAAAGAGAAAGTCATATCTATCTTGGACTGCTTGATTGAAGACATCATAAAATTGGTCCGGGGAAACCTCACCGCCAAGCTCTTGAGAAATCTGTTTCAGCTCATCTTGATTTTTCGTCTTCATAAGTAGGATGTGGGTCAGGTTTGATCTTATAGCTCGTTGTAGTCCCGCTCCATTGCTTGTGTATGCTTGTGTGGCGAAAAGGAGTGAGCAGCCGATACTGCCGATGTTCTTCGTTTTTCCTTTGTGTCGATGACTTATAACGAAACGTCCCAATCCAGATTTCGGTCTAAAAACTGGTGAGTCTAGACAATCATCGAAAAATATTGCTACAGATGGTGGTCTATTGGTAACCTTGTATTTGTATTGTGGTGGTGCAATGTTATCGTTTTCATCGGCAAATTCCAAAAGTAAGTTGGCTGGTATTTCGTATACACTCATCTCGCTTTTGTGTAACATGTCCATGAGTCTTTTATAACGTTTTGTTTTTTCAACATACTCTTCGTATTCAAGAGCTTCCTCATCTAATATGTTTTCAATCTGAGGTATCACGTCTATTTCAGGTTCAAGCACGTCGTTCTCGTCTAAAGGAAGGTCTTCGAAATAGTGTTTGTTGTTCTCGTAGGTGGGAGACACCAATATAATTCTCTCCAATGCATTATTGTATTGCATAAGACGTAGTAGATGAGTAAGACTTGTTGTTTTAGCCCCACCGCGTTTGGAATTTGCAAGTGTTACCATCGGTAATTGAATAAAGTCGTCCGGAGTCTCGATCGGAAAAGCACTCTTCTTCGGAATCTTAATATTGTAATTCTTATCTTTCAGTCTTTGGAACTGCATATACTATAACGATAGAAATAGACTAGAGTAAGCCTTATCATAACTCGGGTCCATTTCCGCGTCTTTCTTACGAGGTGGTGGGGATTTAGATACAACTCGGCTTTGCTTTCGTCTAGTAGACTTCCTAACGATTACTTCAGGTTCTTCTTCCGATTGAGAGCTATCAGATTCAACGATGACTACCTGCTTTTTGGGTCTCTTTTTGACAGCTTTTGGTTTCTTGACAACGATACGTTCCACTTCGGGTTCGGGGGGTTCGGGTTCGGAATCTAACTCAGGTTCTGGCTGAGGAGATTTTGTCGTAGCTTTCTTAATGGTCTCTTGGGCTTCGGTAACTTTTTGAGATTCCTTAAGTTGATTGGCAATCTTGATATCTTGTTTCTGTTTGGCTTTTTCTTGGCGAACAGCAAGTGCACGTTCCCTCATTTTCGCCAATCTGTCAAGTGTTGCACTATCGGTAATCTTCTCTCCTTTAACTGGCATTAAGTAATTATAAGATACCCTAAGAAAATAAATTTCTTGATCTGACCCACTACAATCAAAAAAACGTTAAATGTTTCCAGAATTGAATTATATTATATATATTAGTGATCGGGATACATTTAACGCTATTTTATATTAGTATAGTATATACATGACCAAGGAGGCTTGGATTACAAAACTAAGGCAATGTGCTCAAGAATATAGACAAGAACACGGAATCAAAAAGAAGGGTAAGATGTCACAAGGAGATAAATTGAAAAGCTTGCGTGGTCGTCCGGTTGTCAAGAAGACATCAAACAAAAGTAGAACCGCCTTAGACCACGGTACTCCTAGCGGTCAACCAATTTACCAGCAGCCAATAAAGGACCCTGCCTTACCGACTAAAGCCCCACGAAGAATAGCACCGATTATGGTAGCACCTTTGGACAAATCAAGTACTGGTACAATAACAGGTGATTCAGTATTTCAACGACCTACCGAAGAGTTCACCGGTGTTGGCAATTATCGCAAAGCCGTTGATAATATTGAAAAGCGTATCAAAATGAAAAAACATATGAGGCGTGAAAAACGTCGAAAAGCGGACGTCACAAAAATATAATTTATATAGTATAGGAAGATGCCCCCCAAATCAAAACGGAAACAAAATCCTATGGCTCGGCATAAGCTTACAACCGACGATTGGGAAGACTTACAAAGTAAAAACCTAACAGGTGAAGAACAAACGAAAGCTATACGTGATTACAAGAAGAAGTATCGGAAAGCAAAAGCGAAGGTTGATAAAGTTACAAGACGACAGTGGACCAAGCAAAATAAGAAGCCTGCCAAAGAACAAAGTAGACTTGATGAAATCAATAAGTATACCGTCGGAGATTCAAAAAGACATATCAAGAAATTCAGTACCGATGTTGAAAAACTTAAGGTTCCCTTTACAACGTTTCTTGAAAGAGCTGGTCCCGATGGTAGCAGTCTAAACTATTGGTTACCGGAGAAGACAAAAGGAGTTGAGCAAGTATCAATGAGAGCGGTGTTCGAGGATGGGACCACATCAAAATGGGTCAAAGGTTCAGATCGCCAAGATGTGATGATGAAATTTGAAGAGATGTTACAAAGTCCAAAAGGCGGAGACAGTTCGAAAAAGTCTGTAGAAGTTGCCAAAGACATTGAAGTTGAGTACTATTCTTCAAAGCCACCTGAAGGAAAAGGTAGCAAATGCACAGCAGCTCCGAAGAATGGTGTAGAATTACGATTGAAACAATGTGTGATTAAGATAGAATCCAAAAACAATTGTGGTATTAAATCTTTGGAACTCTTACATAGGAAACGAAAATTAGATAAGATGTTAAGTGATAATCTCATAAAAAAGAATCAATATGAAAACAAATGGAAGCAACTCAAAAGAGATGCAAGCAATCATAAAGGGAATATTACAACGATATCTAATCAGCTGCGTTTGAAATTGTTTCCGAAAAAGGATGAAAATGGAATCAATATAGAAGACTTTTCTATTTTAGAAAAACATTATGAAATTAACATATTTGTGTGGGGTATCACTGAAAAACTTAGCGGTGATCCAATCATGTATTACCCACCGTACTTCAACGAACACAATGACTACTCAAGTTATAATGATAGTTATCACATACTTTTACATGATAATCATTATGAACCGATTACACGTATCGATTGTTTTCGAGGCAAGACTTATCGACCATCCTGTTCTCAATGCAAGTCCCAAAAATGTATCTTTGCAAACAAAGAAACACGATTAACACCTGGAAACAAACAATGGCATCATTGTGAAATTTGCAATCGTAAATTCATGAATCAGGACTGCTACAATCTTCATACCGAACTGATAACATGTGATAAGGTTCACAAATGTAAGATGTGCAATGTTATATTTAATCCCAATGAGAAACATATATGTGGGTACAAGTCATGTCCTAATTGTAAGATCGTTTGTAACCTACATGAGCACAAGTGTTACATGACAAAAGTTCAACCGAAACCCATATTGGACTATAAAACCATTGTCTGTTTTGATTTTGAAACAATGAATGACAACGGCAGATTGACTGTTAATCATTGCGAGAGCCAATATCACGACGGTTCGTTTGTCATTCACAAAACAATAGATGACTTTCTGGAATGGGTATATCTCAAAAAACATGATAATCATACCTTCGTTGCCCATTGCGGGAGTCGCTTCGATTTCCGATTAATAGTAGAACACATCATCAATGTCCAAAGAAAGCCTCCACAAGATATATTATATACAGGTGCAGACATTCTATGTATGAGAATTGGAAATGTAAGATTTATTGATTCATATATGTTTATGACAAGACCATTGCATTCCCTTCCGGAAATGTTCGGCTTTGAACATGAAATCACGAAGGGATATTATCCACATCTTTTCAATACAAAAGAGAACGAACACTACATGGGTCTTTATCCCGATATCAAATATTACAATCCAGAAATCTTACAACCTGAAGCTTATCAAAAATTATACAAATGGTGGCATGAGAAAAAGAGTAAGTGTTTTATATTTGAAAATCCAAAAGAGATTGCGAGATATTGTCACGATGATGTTACGATTCTTCGACGAGCTGTCTTCGATTTCAGAGATTGTTTTCTGAAGATTACCGATAGCAAATTTGACCCCTTCAGTTATCTGACACTAGCACAACTGGCTGTCAACATATGGCGACATGAATGTATGCCGGAGAATTCTGTGGGTATACTACAATCACTGACCAAATCTCAGAATGCCTCTATCAAAGAGAATCAATGGTTGGATTATATAGTACACACAACGTCGGCGAAGCTTGTCATAGATTTGGATGGTAAACGGAATTATAAACTCAAAGATTTACATATGTATATTGATGGTTATGATAAGGATACAAACACCGTTTATGAATTCCTTGGAAGTTGGTTTCATGCTGATCTTACAAAGTATCATAAAGATGATATTCAATATCAACAAGGTCGGCGATCGGGTATGACATTTGGCGAAGTCCATCGTCAAACCATGAAACGATTAGAGGACATCAAGGCAGCTGGCTACAATCTTGTATATACATGGGAATCGGAATGGGATATACAAGTCGCTCAATTGAAAAATTCTGATGTTGGAAATGCATTCTTAGATAGACAAAAGTTGGCTTCTCCCATTCATGATAGAAACTCCTATCATGGGGCCAGAGTTGATTTAGGCAAGTTGTTTTATAAATGCAAAGACGATGACAAGCAACAATGTACACATTGTAGCCCGTATATCAGATATCAAGACTTCAACTCTATGTATCCTTCGGTAATGAAGACCAAACGGTTTCCGAAGGGTCATCCAGAAATCATTAGAGATGTTAAATCCCTTGATATTCATGGATACTTTGGATTGATTAAATGTAAGATACTACCAAATAAACATTTGAAGTTTGGTGTGTTACCACACGTGACCAATAAATTGATCTTTCCGTTGTATGAAATGGTCGGAACATGGACCACGGTGGAATTGGAGAAGGCTATTGAAAAGGGATATCAGATTCTTGACATATACGAAATTAAACATTGGAAGGAGACTACAACTGATTTGTTCGGTGCATACATTGATAAGTTTTTGAAACTTAAGACTGAATCGTCAGGACCACCTGAGGGTGACATCGATACATTCATAAAAGACTTTGAATTTCATGAAGGTATCAAGTTAGACAAACGAAACATCAAATACAATCCAGGTATGAGACAAGTTGCTAAAGACATGCAAAATATATTATATGGAAAACTCGGTGAACGATCCAATAAAGCTAAAAGTAAGGTCATTCAGAACCCAGGTGAGTTCTACAATACAATCAGTAATAAAAGGTACGATTGTAAATATGAGTTTATTGGATCTGAAGAGAATGAGATGGTATTGATGAATTTTACCGAGAATTCTGATGTGTATGCCGATACAAGGTTTTCAACGAACGAGGTGTTGGCCGCGTTCATAACCAGCTATGGACGATTGAAATTGTACGAGCTGATAGAAGCCACCGGGTTCTCAAACGTATTATACTTTGATACTGATTCTATTATATATATAGAAACAAAAGAGAATCATCATATATATCACGGTACTGGTTATCGACAACTATGGTTAGGTTATCTTAAGTGTGAGCTTCAAGGATTGGAAAAAGAACATGGTAAGTGTATTGAATTCCTGAGCACTGGACCAAAGTCATACAGCCTGAAGTTCGCCGATGAATATTGTATGACCAAGATAAAAGGTTTCTCTTTGAGTGTTGATAATTTACAACATATCAATCATGATGTAATGAAGGATATGATTTTGAATCAAAAGAACAATCCAGTTAAAATGAATAACCTTGTTATCAGACATGCACCAAACTCGTTAGGATTGGAAACAAGATCGGAATCGAAGACATTCAATTTCAGTTACGACAAAGGAAACATTGATTGGAAGACATGGGAGATTTTACCATTGCGTGATTTATAAGTCTATACGGGATTTGTTGCCAATATCATATATTATATAACATATTACTGTTTTGGAAACATTCCCCGTGTATACTATATGTAACACTATTATATAGTATGACAAGTAAACCGATATCTGAGAGTAGACTTCAAGAATTATACCTGGACCCAAAGTTTGGTCAATCTAGTGCCAATGCATTTACCAAGAAGCTTAAAGCACAAGGTTACAAGGTCACAGAATCTCAGGTCAAGGCTGCTATTTCCAAGACTGAGACATCACAAGTTTTATCACAACCCAAACGTGTAACCCGTAAAGATTACTTTCCGACCTATGGACCAGTCGATAAGGTCTCTATACAAGCCGACCTTGCCTTCATACCGAAAGATAAGTCGGTGAACAAAGGATATGCCGTTCTTCTAACTGCGGTTAACGTTAATACTAACAAAGCGTATGCAATCGCTTTGAAATCCAAAACCGTCAGAGATAAGAACAATAAAAGACAAGAGGATGTGGAGGGCATCGTTCCTGCCATGAAACGATTGATAAGCGAAACCAAAATGGACACTCTTAGTACAGACTTAGGCAGCGAGTTCACGAACAAACCAGTTCAAGCATTGTTGAAAGAGAAGGGTATCGAACATTACACGTCTCAAAAAGAGGACCACACTCGTCAAGGGAAAATCGAGCGGTTTAACAAAACTTTGAAACGAAGATTTAATTTTAACGAGGCGAGAACCGGTAAAAATAATTGGGTTGACTATTTGGACTCTATCGTCGAGAACTATAATGAAACGGTAAACCAAGGTAATATCAATGATACCCCTCCCGATGACATGAATAAGAATCGTGTTATCAGAAGTGTCTTGTTGAAACGCAATCAAACTGCCAAACTATTACAAAAATTAGATATCAAGCCCGGTGATCGAGTTCGATTGCGTGTGACTAAGAAGACATTTGATAAAGAGAGTCAAACATGGTCTTCGCAGGTGTATAAAGTGCGAAGTAGAAAGGGTTTGTCTTTCGTGATAGAGGACGGTGACGGTGATACCTTAAGCCGACAATACAAACCAAGAGAACTGAAAGAGGTTCAAGGACCTGTTTCTAAACCATCCAAAGAAACTCGTGGGACCAAGACTGATAGTGAAAGCAAGCAATCGACAAAGGTTCAGCGTGCGTTGAAGAAAGAGGGTATAGAAGGTAATACTGCTTCCAAGACATCTAGAAACTATGATGATTATGAAGTTAATGTGTTCATCAGCGATAAGAAATCGCCAAACTATCAAAAGACTTTGAAAGGATATCTTAAGCTCAATCGATCAAGGAAAAGTAAACGTAAGTATCAGTTGATATTCTATGACAAATCGGAAGAGGATGAGTTCGTTGATATTCCTGACCCTGAAATTAAGTTGTTGAAAAAAAGAAAATCATAGGTAATATATATGAAACCATACTGCGGGTTTAAAGACAAACCCCCGAAAGGACGAACTCTCGGTGCCCGAAGATATTGCAAATCAAGAAATCAATTACGCCGTTTTGGTCGTATAGCAGTCGTGGCTCCAAATAATCATGCACCAGGCAATCACAATCCCGGACCGAGCAATAGTAAATAACGGTTTTTTTCTACATTACTTTAATGAGAACAATATTGACCGATGAGGTCGGACGACGTAATTGTATGAAAATGATGGGAGTTGTCAATGGCTCAAGTTCCGACAATCTGTTCCGAGGATATGGTAAACTCGCTAAAAACAACTACGTGATAACGATGCCGTCACAAAACAGTGCGGTATTCTACAATAGTTTGAGAAATTCAATCATAAACACGGAACCATTAGTAAGAGACATTCAGGACTATAGCAGTGGTATTGATACAACCAGGCCTAATCCTATGATGACAATAAATCCTATGTTGACAAGCACACAAGAAGACATAAATCAACAGGCTTTAGAACTTATTGAGAGTAGTCGACAAGTAAGAGACACACCGATTGATCAAGAAATTCAGGAAATCAACAAAGAAATACCACCAGACACTCCGGAAGCTGGATCGTCACTCGATTCTGGACCGGGTGCAAATCTGCGAAAGGAAGCAAAAGCATTATTACAAGGCGATATTATGGCTTCCCCAGGCAGGTTTGGAACGTTTGCATCTACGAGAGTAACAACAAGGAGTATGGCGGCGGGTCCAATGAGTCCTTTCCAAAAAGTTAGAAGTTTTATCGCCGGAGACGATTTAGCACCATATGTACCACCAGCACCAAAATCAAAAACTCCTTAATAGTAATGCAAGTTCCTTGTAATCAAAGCTATCAATCGAACGTTTATTGTAGGCCATCAAGCAGTTCATCATTGTTTAGTAGTAATCATACACAATCATCATATCGTAGTGCCTTTGGCAATAGTAATGCACCTTTCAAATCTATGGTCACAGTCAAGAGTAAACCAATCATGAAACCTGACGATGTTGACAAGTATACACAAAGAGACACCTTAAAATTGCTAAATGCTCTCAGTCAAGACGCAGTGAAATTTCCGAGTACCGCTTTAAACAAAGTATTTGGTCCTAACATTACATCTAGGGACAATCCTACACAAACAAGATATGCACGGGCATCAGATGTCTCTTATGCTTATAGCTATGGTGACCGAGGTCGGTTGAAAAGTATCATGAAAGGACTTCCGGGTTATTACGTAGACCGAAGTTTGTCGGGCAGAAACTCTACAACGTTGGTCAATCCTAAAAGTCAAGACGTCATTATTGCATATCGAGGCTCTGATGCAGAATTTGGAAGTCTGAACACTCTTGCCCAGGACATCTCACGTGGACAAAACGTAGAAGATTGGTATGTAAATCTTTTGACATTGATGAAACAACAACGTAGTACATCAAGATATCAAGAAGCACAACAACGATTTGACGATGTCAAAAGTAAATACGGTGGGTATAAGTTATCGGTTACCGGGCATAGTAACGGCGGTGGTCAAAGCAATTACATATCGGAGATAAACAATGTGGAAGGGCATCATTTTAACCCAGCAATAAATCCTTTGCAAGAACCGATTAACACTCCGACCGAAAAGCAAGTATTATACTCAACTGAAGGTGATCTGATATCCTTGCCGGCACGATTGAAGCCACATCCCAAAAGCAATTATGATATCGTACATGTCAATCCAAAGGTAGGTACGGAAAGCAATTTGACAAAATTGCATAGCGTGGAACAAATGTACTCAGATACACCGGAGTCTACGCGAGTCAGTACAGCAAGGTCTCGATATGGGTTTGGAAACGCCATGACGGGTTCGGCTGTGGGAGCGTACCTTGGCTATTATACACCGACTGACACTAACGACGAACATATATTTAGGACCACTCAAGGTTTATTAGAACCAATCTTATTATCAGAAACTCCAAATGTAAACTTCACAGATTTAATGAATGTAATGGGTGTTGAAGAAAGCTTGGGCGAGAAGAATTACATACGTGAAAAATTAGGATTGAGTCCTATAGAACAAAAACCATTAACGCAAGTGCCGGTCTATGACCCAATCACGGAGATGATACGCCAAGCCACTGGTCGTGCTGATCAAGATAGGGAATTGTTTGAAAATTAAAAACGCGGAATGTTGCCAAATCAGTAATATGTTATATATATTCCATAATTGGAAACATTTACCGTTTTTTATATGTGTGTTATTATAAATGGACCGTCAAGAGTTGATACGCTTAGCCAAACTTCAATATCCCGATATTAAAGAAGCTCATGTAGAATTACTTGTAGATGATTATATCAAACGTCCAGAATTTTACGATGACCTTTGTACTGGAAACATTGAAGAACCAATTCCTTTAGATCGGGATACTGTTGATTCTATAAAAGATAATTGTTATATTAATATAGATGAGCGTAATTAGCACAAGAACGCTATTCTTGTCTTCCGAAGACAATAGCAATGGAGACGCACGTGTTTTGCAAATGAACATACCCACCCAGCTGATAAATTATCGAGCACAAACCAAACTGAGATTGACTTTGAATACTTTCTCATGTGCAAAGACATGGTATAGTATCAACGAGACCAATGGCATCTTCTATGTGGGTGATACGGCAAATAATACTTTAACGGAAGTGAAAATACCTTATGCAAATTATACGGAGTTGGATCAATTCACATCTGAATTGGCCACCGCAATAAAAACTGCCATCGGTGGTACTATACAAACAGTTACTATCACTTACAATAAAGATCAGAATGAGGTTATTGATTACCAGAACAAATTTCGTATAGTATTAACACCAGCCCAGCCCAATATCAAACTTGTATCGTTTAGCGTCAGCGGTGATTTTCAAGCTTTAGCTGGAAGTAACCTACAAAATGCCTTAAATTCAGTTTCCACTGCTGGAAAATACAACGACTCAGATCAGGTTTTGGGTGGAAGAGTCAACAGAACTACAGCCGGTTTGGCTGAGATATCTCAACTTATAGACTTGTTTGAAATTAAATATTTAGTAGCTAACACAACATGCACGTCAATATATCCATGTAACATTCAAACCAACGATGCATTGTACCTTAGGATAACATCGTTACCAACACACAATATTGAATCAACCAATCTTTCTACTTTTACAAACACCAACGAAATGATAAGTTCTGATATCTGGGCGAAAATACTATTGCCTAGTGACACAACGACAGACTTCATACGATATATAGACCCAAACGACAACTTTGTTATTGAAGTGTCTGGGTCTCAATTTACTTCATTTAGAATCACACTTACAGATTCCAAAGCAAGATTAATCACATTGGCATCTCCGACTCAAGCGTCAGACGGTTCTATCAATTATTCTTTAAGTATTAAAGTTGAAGAATTGGCACCTGCTGGTCTCTCAGATATTTTATAATATATCTTTATAATATATATACAAAAATGAGCCTCCCGATGTCTCTGGCCTACGGCTTATCGAAAATGAATTCATATTCAACTAATTACTTCAGATTGGAAACAACAAACTTGACGGAAGCGTCACGATATTCAACCATAACTTTGAATCTACCTGTGAATTCAATTGTAAACATGAAGAGCCTCTCAATGCATTGTTTAGGTTCCTGTACAACGCCTTTAGCATTTACAAACGACCTTAATGTTGCTGATGAACTTATCACGACGCTCCCCAATGGCATCGAGAAATTAATTCAAAGGATGGAAATCTTCGCCGGAGGGCAGCAGTTGACCACTGGTTTTCAATCCTACAACACCGTCAGTTGCGTACTTGATACTATCAAAACCACTCTTAGCAAAGAAATGACTTATCAAAGGGTTTTGAAAAACCAAGAAATAAATACAACTGAAAACTTCTACAGTACCCCGCGTCCATACATTTTGAATCAATGGCTATCCTTTTTAGGGGAAGCTGAACCTTCATACATTGATACTTCACTTTTGCCACCGATCCAGATAAGGCTATACCTTGCAGGTCCCGAGGTATTGGGTTGTTGGCAAAAATCATTAACGCCTGGTGCAGCAATTGACACAAAAGCCCAAGAAGAATTAGTATCGAAAGGCAATTTTAAATTGGACAAACTTTACTTTACCGTAGAAACAATCACTTTCAGTTCAGGTGTCTACGATGCCGCCGTGGAATCAAAATTGCGTGATGGATTCTTGGAGATTCCGTATTGCAATTACTTTACATTTTTTGAAGGAGCTGGTGGTATGGCCAAATCGACAAGGTTCTCTTTGAGTTCACAATGCATTAATAACATATATGCTGTGCAAAGGCCTAGTGATTATAGAGAAAAAAACAAAGGACTTATCAAATTGGAAAATACATGTGGAACAGCCTACCTACCATCATACTTTCAATTCTTAGCAGGTGGATTGGGTGCTCTACAGTTCAATATCAACAACTTGTTTGTGCCTAACTATCGAGTCGACCCTCTTGCAGCATTCAACCTTTTGACTATCTCTAAAGCGGACAACTACGGTACGCTATCGGGTTGTAAGATTAACAGTTATGAAGATTGGCTCAATAATCAGTTCATTCCTATGGTACGTTTGAATCTTCCCTCAGAAATGGGTGTAAGAAATTTGACTGGTTTGGATTCTCGGGGTTTAAACAGTTCAATGTACTATCAAACTTCGGCTGCGTCACCAGTAGACCCGCTACAAACGGTACTTACAACAAACGAAACCATGATTATTTGCGAAACGACCGCAGCTCTTCGTATCGGTCAAAACCGTGTGATCGAAACTGTATTTTAAAAAGCGGTTAATAGTATACAAACATGGCTCAACAGCCAGGATTAAGCAGTTACAACATGATAAAAGATGTAGGACCCAACGTGGACAAACAGATTCATACCGCGACGATGTTTCAAATGTCAGGTTTTAGACCGGTTATGATGCAACAACTCCCGTGTAAAACAATCAATGACATCACATATCCACCATTTAGGATTAGCAACGTTCATCCTCTGGCTGGATACAAATCTTATACTTTAGGGCACAATCAAAAAGTGTCAAAAGAAATGGAAATGTTCCATTTCCCGATGGAGCATCCATTGAATAGTCGATTGTTGCAACCGGTTCCTCTGTTTTTTTCATAAGTTAATATATATTAACATGTCTTCATTTGGTAATGAACTATATGCAAAAAAAGTGATTGCCGATGATTTGGTCGGTCGAGGAATGACAATCGGTCGTGATGGTAAAAATGGGTCTGTACCGGAAGCAAGAACTCAAATTAATTTGTTAGGAACTGAAGTTATCTTAGATTTCGATGCAAGTCAGAGCGGCGACCCCGGTATTGCAGAGTTCAACATGGCGGGCAAACTAAGCAAATTTAGAATAGCTGGGTTGCCAATTGTCACAGGTCCAACAAATACACCTCCCAGTACTGTAACAGGCAATGAGTTGTACGGTTACAGAGCTACTGCTGCCAATACACCTGCACAAATTTTTATGAAAATTGTAGACACTCCACCGTAAATTATTAAAAAGCATATAATATACATTATGTCAGCTTTCGGTTCAAATCTAATAGTGGAAGAAATTAACGGTAAACCATTTGTAAATGGCACGGGTCCAACCGATACACTAACGTGCGATACAGTTGTGTGCCAAACTATAGGCAGCGTTGAATCGCCACTCGAGACCATGCATATCGGGTCAGATATACGCTATCAAAACGATATCAAATTCATAGATACCCAAGACCCATTGAATGAACGAGAACAGATGTCCTTGTTGACAGATGGGTCGCTAAAGGTACACACTTCAATAAAATTCAACGACTTCGTATTAAACAATCCAGTGTCGAAATCACGATTCTCAGCAGGCCTTGATGACCTCGATGCATCGTTTGAGATTAAAAGTTTGGACCCTGTGGAACAAACACGAGTTAAGATAGGCGAAACAGGCTTCAACGAGATAACCTGCTTGCAAACCACAATCAATATTGAGCCATTAGGCAGTGGACTGCTGGTATCTAATGGTCCATTAGTTCTTGATACCGGCGATCTAACATTAACTGCAGGCAAGTATATTGGAGATGGCTCATTATTGACCAACTTACCCACAGGTGCGAACCAAGATTTGCAATCTGTGACTACTCAAGGAAGCACGACCAGTGTTGCCGATGTCTCGTATACCGGTACAGGTACGATGAATGTATCTCAAGAGACATTAACCGGAAATAATCTTAGACTTGAGAGCGGCTCTAATGGATTTGGTAAAATTAGCATCGGAGAACAGACGCAAAATTATACAAACGCGGACCACATCGGTGAACGTTCCATCGCTATAGGTCGCAATGCATTGTCCATTAATAATACAAATTCCAATGATACCATTGCTATTGGAAGTGGAAGTGCTAACAACAATTGCGGCAGCTTCGTGGTGGCGATCGGAGACGACAGTGCTCAAAACAACTGCAAGGATCAAGCGGTGTGTATTGGAAAGTTCAGTGGCGAGAGTTCGTGTGGCGAAAACGCAATCAATATCGGAGCTTTGGCTGGACAAAACTCTGCTCAGAGTGCCGTAAACACCGATAACACAATTGTTTTTGAACGCAAGCGGAATTGAATTAACTGCCGGTGTGGCAAGTAGTTGCTATATCAGACCTATTAGGGCTAGTCCAGATGTCAGTTCTGAAAGTCTACAATTGTATTACGATTCTAGCTCAAACGAAGTGCGAACCGGTGCTATTAATAATGGAAGCATCGGCAGTCTTTCTCAGGTTCTAGCTGTGGGCAATACCGGTTCGACTGCGGAATTGGATGAATTAAATTCTGCGTCTGTTATTTTATCCAATTCATTAAATTACGCTTATCCAAGTTCAACCAACTCACTCACACTATCAGGCGTACAGTTGACACTGATTACGAAGACGTACGCTAATACCACTCTTCCAACCAGTCCGCTTCGGTTTACCGGGGATGTGTTTACATTTGTCAATAACACCGCCAATACGATTACGGCTTCAACGATTGTCATGTTTGATGATGATGGAATAAACAACGTGAATGGAGTTCAACCGTTCAATAACTCATACACTCAAAGTAACCAAAACTGCACACCCATCGGAGTCTGTATTCAAGACAGTGCTGCAACTCAGAGTTGTTTCGTGTTGATTGGACGTGGTTTCACGACATGTAGAAATGCCGCTGCTACAGATAATACGTACGTGAAGGGTCAACGTGTGAAATGCATAGTAGGTGGGGAAATCAATAGTGCTCAAATCACAGCGGGTGATTCATACATCGGAACAGCTATGGAATCAAAAGTGGCTAGTGTTGCTGGCGGTGTATTGATTTGGGTAAGCCCAGGATTCAATTATTTTACCTGATTATTATAAATGCCTGTAAAGCGAAATGATCCTAATTTACCAAGTTGTGAAACCGTCGTTCAAGATGGGGTCGGTATGAGAATTAAAGGAATTATAAATGGAAGACTCGCAAACACTCGATGTAAGGTAAGAAATATTGCTAACGCCCAAGGAAACGTAAGAAGATATAGTAAACAGAACTTACCAAAAACAAAAGCAAAAACAGAACGCCGAGATAAATGGGTGTCAGTATCCTTGGCAAATGACGATGAGCATGTTTCTTTGGTATATGATACGGGTGCCATGATTACACAAATGTCTACCGCCGATGCCAGGCATATAGGAATAATTCATCCAGATGGCACGTCCGATTTTAACAACGAACCAGGTTTGGTTATTGGAGTCGGCGGTCAAGTAAATACTACAAGATTTCAGGATGTCCCATTAGTCTTAGATACAACTGAAGAACTTGCTTGGGGAATAGTAAATGTCTATGATAATGCACATGGATTATTGGGCATTAATCATATAAAACAATATAAGCGATACCGCGTGAAATTTAAATAAGTACATATGATATATGTCAAGTTTTGGACAAAGTTTAGTTTGTAAGAATTTAACATGTGATACAATTAATGGTCAAACATACAATCCTGTACAAACTTCAAAATGGACCGAAACAAATAATGTTTTGGAACCGGCAACCGCTGGAGCAAGTGTAAAAATTTCCGGTTTAGAAGTAGATGGAAATGCAAGAATCAATGGTGGAATTGTCAACGTTGTACAATTAGGTTCCAAGACAAATTTAGAATTACAAGGGGCAAAAGCTGCTGATTCAACATTTATAGATTTGAATACATCACTGGTTGAATTATCAGGAGTTAATTCAGTGTATGCTTTGGAGTTTCGTAAACGACCTGTTATACCATCAAATCAATTTTTTAGAATTAACATGTTAGGTGATATCATAGGTGCTAATTTAATAGAAGCTGATATTGTTCGAACTCCTGTCGCAGAGTTAAATGGACTGACATTGCCGTCAGAGTTATCTCACAGAGGTTGCAATGTCATTACTGCTTTGACAGGTGGAAATGTAAATGACAGAACAATAGATATACCAGAGGGTAAATTCATTTGCTTCTTTGATTTGACGTTAAGTGCAGCCGATGTAGATGATGGTGTAAAAATCATGGATATCACATTTAATACACTTGCTCTCCCAATAACGAACGCACAAATAGATGATAGAAAATATACAATAGATGTAAGTGCAGTTTCAACAAACGATGCTAATGATCCAAATGATGCATTGGTATATTACACTTATGTAAAAAGTGGGCAATGTGTGTTAAAACTGGACAGTGGACGCAATTTACAGGGGCAACGTATAAACTTCCTGGCAAAATTTATAGAAATCCAATTTTAATGATAAGATATCGGAAGAGAAAAACGGTAAATGTATCCCAAACACTAATATATGTAATATAATTCAATATGGGCAACAATTGCCGTATAGACTTATAAATCACGAGGAATGTATCCAAAACAGTAATATGTTATATAATATATGATATTGGCAACAATTCCCGTATAGACTTATAAATGACACAATCTCCGATTGTTTCCGATCACGCGGAATGTATCCAAAACAGTAATATATGATATAATATATGATATTGGCAACAAATCCCGTGATCCAAACCGGGGATTAATACTAAAGTAATATATTCTCACTTTGGAACACAATCACACAATAGATATATGTTAGCGAGCTTGGGGAAGCGAGCGATGCAAGGCGGGCGTGGGCGGTAAGTAGGCGGTCACGGAGTCGGCTTATGAAGATTTGCCATAGATAACCGTAGGTGCTCACTACATGGGAAGCGTTCCGAAATACTGGGAAATCCTGGGAAAATACAGAAGGTACTTAAGGAATACAGTTGTATTTAATAAGGATACTCCCCCTCTACACGCTTCCCATGTAGTGTCTTCCAACGCTGAGATGGGGCATTTAGATTTATCAGGGAGTCTTTTGATTCCGAAAACGTGTTCATCGCCCGAACGGAGTGTCTTCCCCCACTGGTAGTTGAAGAGAAAACCGGAGTTATCGGGAAATCTTATGATTCCCTCCACCCTTGTGGCTCCCAGCTCCGCCGGTCTCTTCAGGGCGTATAAGTCCATCAGGATCATTGCCTTACATCTAAGCGTGATGAACAAAAGTATCCAATCCTGTGTCGAGGCAAAACCAGCTGCCTCTGCGTTCATGTGAATCACTAGCTTGTCGATCGTACAACTGAAAAGTGGTGTTGCTTGATTTGGGGTGATTCTTGCTTGCAACTGTTCGTTCCTGGTCATCGTTTCATAGACCTTAACAACTCTACCTGTGCACGGGTTGTCCGACCCGCCCCTTCCGAAATCTTGGAAGGCACTAGAGAGTCTGCCGATAAGGGAATTCACCGAACTTGCGGCTTGCCTGACTGGGCAACTACATCTTCCCAGTTGAGGGCACGTGGCCGAATGTACGTTAGTCTTACCGAACTGTTCCAAGTAAATAAGATACCATAAGATGTGTTGTGTTGTACACGAATCCAATGATTCTGGTGGGGTTATGCAAGCCAGGAATTCCCCGAGGGCCCGCAAATTCCGGAGTTTGGTTGATTGCTATACGTCCCGGGCCCTTGCTTCCTGAAGCTCCTTCGTTCTTAGCTGTATGGCGGCCCAGTCAGGGGCTTTTCTCAACAGGCTCTTGCCACCACCCTGTCAACCTCAAAAATTTCCCTTCCCCGAAAGTCACCAGCGTTCACAACAATTCATTTCCAAGGTAAATGGATTACTCTGGGAGCTATTAATATATCACATGAATTTTGTGTTTTGAAATACGAAGTGTTTTTAAGAAAAATCGAATCTAAAAATCCAGACTGCCCACGGGAGTGGGCCTGCTTCTAACCATCTTCCATATTTAAGTTGTTGGAAACAGACCTCTCCTGCTTCAGCGATCCTGAACTTCTGTTTGCACAGTTTATTGTACGCAGTCCACCAGAAACCATCTGGAGAGAAACCATCCCACTGTGGAGCAACCACAGAGGCTGACGCCTTTTGTTCTCTAAGATACATCAGGAACGGTCCCATTAATGCAAAAGGCGGATTAGCATAACAGTTTAGCCCCGCTAGTGGATAGGCAAAGACGTTGGTGCCACAAGCTTCTTTCTCTGGCAGCCTCGAGCAAAATCGCATCTTGGGACATCCCCGAACATTAGCCGTTGTTGCGAAGCAGTCGATGTTGTGCTGTCCAAACATCATGTTCAACAGAGGAGAGAACCGTGGCATCAATGAATAATGAGACTCTTCATCCGGGACTACAATAGCTCCATCAGGTCCCCTTGAAAAGGAAACCACCTTCAGTTCCAAGTTGTTATCCGCGACAAATCTATAGAGCTTTTCTGCCAAGTCCTTGCATGCTTTCGTGCCCAGGTTAGACGAGAGGACTCTCGATGAATCCCAGATATTTTTATCCAAGATTATGTCCCAGCGTTGCGGGACCCGTTCTACTGGGATTTTGAACAAGGCTTCTGAAATCAAAATTGACTGATCCACCGACGAGCAGGTTTTCAAGTCTCGATAACACGAAATTTCATCTTGGAATTCCCCTGCTCTGATTGATGCCGTGACCTTTGTACCATCGTTGTTTGTATCCACGAGTATCGAGCAGTGGGCCTGCTTTCTAAATGCGGACACCTTAATCAGCGACGGCTGGAAGAGTTGACCCAAGTAGAGTTTGAAATGTCTCATCTGCTTACTGTTCAGGAAAAAACTTTTTCTGCAGAATTCGTGCCTTTTTGCCAGGAAGGCATACAGCTTCCTACATGCAATAAGGATGCCCGGGGCTGCAATTGACATTGAAACCAACTTTCCTGCCACCTTCTCCAGGTCCCTGGCCGAAATATTTGACGAAGCTCGCAGGTCCGTTGCCAGGCTCAAGAACCTTTCCCATTTTTTCTGCGGGATGAAGAATTCCTGCTTCGCAAGGTCGATGCCGATGCCTAGCCAGGTGATGGTCAAGGACGGAATGAACTCCGTCTTCTCCAGATGAATAAAATATCCTACCGCCGTCATGCATGACGAGACAACGAACACCGAGATTTCGGCTCTTTCCTGTTTCGTAAGAGTTGAGGCTCCCACTGGGGCCGGTCCCCCGGCATTATCATCAATGTAGTATAAATATGGTATCCCCAGCCGCCGGATGAATCCCGCGAATTCTCCCGCGAAGGCGCTATAAATGACCGGCGCTAGCTTCCATCCAAAATTGAGAACTGTATAGACGTAATAAACTCCATCCCACAGGAAACCCATGTACTGTTGCGACTCTTCTGTAAGCCTTACATGGAAGAATCCGTTCGCTTGGTCCATAATAAATGCCGGATCCCCCACCTCTAAGATTTGCGGAAGCATTGTTACCGACTCGTAGGTAAACGGAATATCTTTACACCAAAGGTTAAGGAATCTTGCATCGTTAATCTTTCTTGGTTTTGCTGGCTCCACCCCTACCGGCATAACAAGATGCGGGGGAGAGCATTCCCCTTCTTTGCCCCAGACTCTTATCGCTCCCCACTTGAGCTCGTCCTGTATCTTCCCAGAAATCCAGGGGATCAAGTGATCCGGTATCGCATGATTCTTGAACTGCATCTTCGGGGGTGTTCTTGAGTCGAAACGAGCCCCTTCGTAAGTGCCTGAAAAATGTTGGAAGAAATCCGAGATGGAGACTCCATTCTTTGCCCATTCTTTGACCAGCAATCCCATTTCTGATGATGTTACCACCGTGTCCCAGAACTGGGTACACTCATGGATAGTTCCCACCCTGAACTCCCCCGGATCTCTAGCTGGTGCGGAAAGGGGAACCGGGACCAAATTACCACTGAGAGCATCCATTACTGAAGGGGCCAAGGTGTCCAGTCCTTGGGCCTCACGTGGCCCTAAGGACTGTTGCCTCTCCATCACTTCCCGGGCACTGTCGAAGCCTTTAACTGCCATGGTAATAAATGCAAGCGGGTCTCTCACACTTGTCGTTGCCGGCATGCCAGAGTCCAGTGCGAAGTTGGCCAGGCTGTCAGCCAGTTTATTGTGGTTCCGTGCCACATGTTTGAAATTGAAAACACAATCCGGGCGCAGGGCCATGTGGGCTTTCCCAACGATAAGTAGTCTCTCCAAGTCTTTTGCGATAACGTTACGGGAGCCCGAGAATGCCGACACCACCAGCTCCGAGTCCCCAACAATTGTTGCTGTGGTCAGGTTCCATTCTATTGCTCTTTGGATTGCAATCACGGCCCCCACGAATTCTGCATAATTATTCGTCTTGGATCCAAGGCGCCCGTAGTCCCGGGTCCACTGTTGACCTTGTTCTGAGCAGAGTGCTACCCCGAACGAGGCTTGCCTCAAATCCGGCGACGCGTTACAGCGGCATGCACCATCGAAGAAAAGCAATCCCTTTCGTGGGGCTGAGTCTAGCTCGTGTCCCTGTCCGAGACAACAACCACACCAGAGCACTCTTCCTTTCAGGAGAAATGCTCCTCGAAAATCGCACCCCGGTCTCTACCGGGCCCAAATCTTGTGGAAAGGGATGGACGATTTTCGAGCCTGGCCGCTTCCGGTGTGCTACTCGTGTAGAGTAATCCACCCGTCGTGGTCAGTACTCTAACCGTCCAGCATCCCCATGTTAAAGGGAGGCTTCTATGACGGACGGGCACCAGGTGGTCCGTGCAGGCAAGAAATTGGCCTTAATTGCCTGTATTCGCGAAGCACTCCAATTTAAGATATGCATCCCCAAAGTCCGAAACCTAGTGTTCCGAAGCTGACCCACGAAAATCTAACGTGGAGCAAAACAAATCCAGAATTCGATATCCAGGATCCCGAAGACTGAAATCTGAAATCTAATCGTAGAGCAAAAATCATCCAAATCGAAATTTTGAAAATCTAACGTAGAGCAAAAAAACAAATCCAAAATTCGAAAATCCAGCATCCCGAGGAGTGAAATCTGAAAATCTAACGTAGAGCAAAATCAGCCAAATCGAAATTTCGAAATCTAACGTAGAGCAAATTCACAAAAATGCAAATCAATTTTTCCAAGTAAATTCATTCCACAAGGACAACGAATTTCCATTCGATACTTAACTGTCATACGAAAATCTAACGTAGAGCAAAAAAACAAAATTTTCAAATTCGAAAACCAGCATCCTGAAGACTGAAATCTGAAATTTAAACGCAGAGCAAAATCAGCCAAATCGAAATTTCGAAATCTAACGTAGAGCAAATTCACAAAATGCAAAATTAACTTATCAAGTAAATCCATTTCACATGCAACAATGCATTTCAATCTGGTATTAAACCTGGAATCTGATGTTACACGGTAAGACAGGCACCCTGGCCCGCTCCCAAATATTGATACACTATATACATATTATACAGCCCAGCATTCTGGCAACTTCGACGGTTTCTAGGCAGGCTCCCTCTGAGGAGGTGGTGGCAGCTGAGGCAACTGGTTCTGGTCATTCCTATTGTCATTCTTATTTCGTTTGTCCACCCAAGTCACATTGATGGATCCATCCTTGTTCAACGCATAAGGGGACTTGCAGTCCCGCAGCATATGTGACCCCTGGCATTTCGGGCATTTGACATTACTATCTGCAGGGGCTCCCGGTTTTGCAGTAACATGCTTAGTGGCTCCTGATAACGAGGCCTTCTTGGATTGAGTTTTTATGAACATTTGCAGCTCTGACTCGTGTGCATCATCTTTCTCGCACTCTGGAACGGTAGCCCTAATTTGTTGATGTGCAAACAGGGCAATGTGGTTGTCCGGCAAGGACGCATCCCTAGTACCTCCCGCCAACTCCCTCTCGATGAGAGTGGCAAGGGAATACAAGGACTGAGGAGTCTCCGGCTCCCTCGAACTGGCTCCCGGCAAACCAAAGGCAGCTGCCACCTTTCGCATCAGCTTCGGTATCTCCGGCACCGATTTCCCCGGGGTTAGGCACCAGTCCAATAACTCGCTTCTCAATCGGTGGGCTTTCAACCAGTTGGAGACCCCCTTGGTCTCCTCTTGCATGGATCTTTGGAGTAGCGAGTCAACGTACGCCTGAATGTCGAATCCCGGCGTCACCGATGATGCCAATCCCAAGGGAGCCTGCTCCCTCATTCCACCATCCATCTTCATTACTTGAGGTTGAGGAAACATTCACATATCGTCCTTTGCCTCGATACAAACATGCATAACAATGTGTTGCAACAGTAGCATCTTCTTGCCCCCACGCTGATAATGCACGAAATGCAATAATCATAAGGAGACATAATCTGAGGCAATCACATCACCCTCCCTAATCATTATTTCCAGCATCAGCTTGTCATGGGCATGCAATTTTCACCGATCGGACCAAAGAAAATTTTCATACCTATCCTTACATCGAACAAAACAGTCATAGTCATCATACATGCAGTAATCATTGTTCAACATCACAGCAGCTATTTTGTCATAATCAGAGCAAGTACATCATCATGATAACAGTATTAATTTTCAATCCTATTTTCAGCAATCCTCACAGCAATTCAAAGTTGCAATATAACAAATTCATATTTTCAATATAAACAAATTCATATGATCAAATAGCATTCATCTCAATTGCAGCAATTATCTATCATCATGATCACAGCAAACAATTTCGATCCTAATCACAACAATTAATGCCAAAATTTTGAAACAATGCCACAATCAAATTGCAACTCTTTTATGCAAGCCTGCCCTCAGAAAATAATACCCTACATCTACCATAGATATGTGAATCTTTCAACCCCATATGGGAGTTCATCCACAATCAGCACAGATCTACACAATGGACATCTGACTACTTTTCTATAGGTCATGGTAAAAACAGCATGTATTGCTGCTGGTTGGACCAAGCTGGTCAAGTGGTACATTTTATCCAGGCCATCGAAACAGGCTACATGATAGTGGTGATTGCATGCAGTTGACACACACGGCGTTTCTCCCAGCAAGCTGGCTAAGCAGATGGCACAATCGTCTCCCACCGTTGGGGCAGTCAGAGTTCTTGTGAGCACCACTTCATCATCAGCCTCCCGAGCCTGCAATATCAACCAATTTTTGTCAAGAAGGCCCATAACCCGGAGCTTACATCCGACCAGATACTTTGGATCCAATTGTCCACATAAACAACCCCCACGGGGCACAACGTCCCTCCAAGAGGAGACACCTCACAGATTGAGGATTTCAAACAACAAAACCCCCACGGGGTACATACTCTTCCAAGAAGAGCCTCACTCAGTGTGAGGATAACCAAGTTCGTGTTGTCCCCACGGGACACAAGCAGCATTTTAAATTCAGGCTTTTTAAAGCAAGTCAAACTTTTTAAATTGGCAGGCTACAACAGCAGCATAAAAAGTTTACAAGAACCAAATTTTCACCACCTAGGAAGCGCCCACAAGCACAGGCACTGCGCTCCTAGATTACTGCAAGGGCCCTAACTAATTACTCTTTGTGACAAGGACGGGGACCGGACTATTCTAAAAGAGGGGAAGAAATTCCTAACTAGTGAAACGGGTTGAACCGGCTGAGAAGGTTTGTATCACACTACAGGGAAGGAGAAGGCCCTAGCAAATTTAACCGAAACGAATTCAACTTTCTAAAGGAAAAAGGAGAGGTGAAGCAGGAGCGCTCGGGCTAGCTACCTGGGCTGGTTGCAGAGGTTCTTGTGCTTGGCTTGCAGGGGGGTCGAGGCCAGAGAAAAGACCTTGCTCCGCATTCGGGTCCGTGTGCGGGCCGAACCCCGGCGGGTACGTCGGGGTCTGCGCGGCTCCCGGCCGGACGTACAACGGGGACGGGGGGCGCCGGGGGCCCGTGCCCTCGGTAACAGGGGCAACTGGAGGCGTTTGTTGTCCCGATTCCCGGGACACCAAGTCAGACGGGACGTCCCCCATTGGCGGGGGGACCGGCCCCCCCGCGTTCAGATCAGCACGCGGGGTCAAATTAGCAGGTGTAGCCATATCCCCCGTCGGGGGCGTTCGCGCCCTCTCCAGCACCTCACGGAAGTTCTCCAAATTCCGAACCATAGTTGCTCTGGACTGGTTGTTCGTCACCTCCAGACCGGGGACCTTGGCACATATCTTCCGAAGGTGCTCGGACTTGAAGATTGACGCGTTCAAAAGCAATTCCTTGCTAGGCAGCACGAAGAAGTTAAGGCCAGTAAAGGCGTTCACCGTTAAGTCGGGGATAGACGGTGCCTCCTCCGTCACGCGGTGGACTTCATCGCGGAACGCCTGCGGACGGAGAGGGAGGCTGGCCCCCCCCGCAACATCCTCCGCCAAGGACGTTCTCTGCAGCACATTTCTTGCCGGAGGAGGAGAGTCAGCGCGTCCAGGGGCAGCTTGGTCACCAAACGACAATTCTTGCAACAAGGACGGTCCGGACGGCGACTCCGGCGTTTCAACATTCTCTCGGGACCACCTTTCCCCTGCGTCGACCACCTCGTCACCGTCTTCAGATTCATTAAGACCCAACGAGCGAAAGATTGCGGGCTCCTCCCGCGGAGGGGAGAGCCGCGGAGCCGAGGTCGCTGCATTAACCCCTTAGTTGCCGGAGGAATTTCGGGGTTTTGAAAATTTTGGTTTATTTGCAATAACTTTGGCATAAGGGTCCTGCCTCAACTTTTGAAAATAGTGTCGGAAAGGTCTTCTCAAGGCGAATCACATGCAAACGTTAGAAATACATGACACTTGATACCGATGACGTGATTGTCAACTGAAAAATGTTGATGGATGTGCACATCGTTAACAATGTAAGCCCTAATATTGACCCTATACCTCCAGGTATAATCTTACCAAGTGCTCAACATGCGGTTAGGGCTACTTATATTATTAGGGGTTTGTAACACTATGACACATGTGCCCTAAATGTGACTCATGATCATGGTTAAGCTAAAATAGAGAGCGTCTGGGGAAATATTTAGAGCATCGTCGCAACATGGTTGCTCCCAAGTGCATGGCTGCACGCGGCTCGATAAGAGCTTTTCAAAACTGTCTTCAAAAGTGAATTTGAGTTATTTGTCGCCGAGAAAAACAGTTTTTAGGGCTTGTTGAGAATTCTCAACGTGTGGCAGCTAAGGGGTTAAACGCGGACGACATAACGTTGGGCACGGAATTCTCATCAAGCTGACGGGTCAGTGCGCTGCGGGAGGAGCGGGTCGCCCTCCGCAAATCAGAATTAGTAGCGATTGCTGCGGAACTCATGATTGTAAGAAGGAAACTTGCGTTAGGAAACGGAGAAGAAAGACGCAGCAATCGTCAGCAGGTAGGAAAAGTGAAGCATTTTCACCAATTTCCGACTTAAGAGCGACACTCTGCGACACTTGGACTTCGAAGCTGGAGGTGAACAGCCACTTCCCGATTCTTCATTTCCGCAATCCGGGGAGTGAGATCAGACGATCCGTCTCCTGAATGACGGTCATCACTGATGACGGAAGGAAAGTCGGCGATCAACAGTACTGTATAAGGTTTGGAACTCTGTAGAGTTCTGCTCCGACACTTGATCTGTTTTCGGGAAGGGTATCATCCCGCCCGCCCACCTCACTGGCATTATTTACGTTCGTTTTCATTCCGATTGCGTTGCGGGTCCCTTATGCCCGCATTACTATTGCACTAATAATTTTTTATTATCAGTGCTCTCCGATACCCTATCCGTGACATGCATCTTGCTTTACAGGTGTGATTATTGGGTAGCTAGGGTAGATAGGGTAGCTAGGGGGGTCCGTAGGGTAGGTGTGTCACATAACCAGGTAATACCATACTTGAAAATTACCGGTAATTTTCCCCCCAAAAAATACCTGGCGCCACCTTATGGGTATTTCCAAAACGAAAACCACTGCGCGAGGTGGGACATATTTATAATTATCATGCAGCCTTAGTTGATCGCAGACCCTATCCGGCAGAAAAACTGGTGGGTTGAACTCACTGCCGGTGAACTTACGGGGCGTCTCGAAATTTTATTATTTTTGAAAAAAATCAAAGACAGCCCGCCGGCATTAGCTGCCCTTGAGGGTTTGTGGGGGGGACCTGTGTCGCCCGATTGTCGGGCGGGGGAATCCTATGTACAATCGGCCTTTCCAAAAAACCACCGAGAATTTCGCAACGACCGATTCATATGAAAAATTCAGGGTTTTCGATGCGGCATGTGTTTAACCTAAATTCGCATATTCATTTTTTCGAAGCGCAGTAAATTCGCATGTATTAGTATGCTTCCTAGGAAGCATACTGATATTTTAGCTGTTTTATACGGGTGTCTTGCGACATAATATGAAGACATTCCTGAAAACGAGCATCATCGCGTGAGCTCACACCTCGGAGCGCTCAATCGAGCATCCGCTATACCCCCCCCTAGTGCGGGGGTATATCGGATGCGCGCAACGGATGCGCAAGAGTCTCGGCATGAATATTCTGTTTCACTTTTGAACTAACTCCAAGCCAATCAAAAGATACAAGGCAAAATCTCTCCGGAATCCCGTTTACTTGAAAAGTTGAAACTTTGCGCAAAGCGCTAGGCTCGCGGGCATCTCAAAATGTTGAGAATGGCTTGCTCGATCCCAAGATTGTTGGTACCCCCGTGATACTAACAGTCTTGGGAATAACATATGAACCACAGGTGTGTGTCAGGGTTATGACCGATGACACATGTGTCATACATGTCATACGTGTCATACCTGTCAGACATGTCATACCATGTCATGTCGAGTCATGTGTGAGATATAATATACCGTATTATATCGGGGTGGTCACTGATAAGTTCTCATACAAGTGTAAACTGATTATAAGAGTTAAACCAATATAAGGCGGTCTGTGACCTAGGTATCTGTCACCTAGTATTGTACGAGTACTGGTACAGCTATCGGGAGTCAGAGTAAGTTATGACCTACGGGTCACTGAATCCAGCACACCACCCTGTGACTGTACATAGTGCTGTTACAGGTGGCAGAGAGCGGAGCACAGACAAAGCAAATTGTTCCGAAACAACAAACAGCTATGAGCTGGAAACTGCTAGAGGGAGGCCTGTGCTTTAGCCAGGGCGGTCCCTTCCTAAAACTGCTGCTAGGATACTGCTTTCAAGCTAAGTTCCTACAGCTCAATCTTGCGGATACCTAGCCACTTTAAAGTGGTCTACAAAGTTGCAGAGTTCACCAGAGTTGAAGAAGTTGTCAGTGTCAAAGATGTTCAACCAGAACCAGAGCCCAGAAGTCATAATCCAGAACCAGAGTCCAGAAGCCAGAGTCCAGAACCAGAAGCCAGAAGCCAGAGTCCAGAAGTCAGAGAACCATAATCCAGGCCAAGACCAGAAGCCAGGGGCAGGAAAAGACTCGTAGAGCAAAATCAGGAATTCCGAAAATTGAAAATCAGAATGCAAACCCGCCGAAACCAAAGAAGGAAAAGAAATGCCGAAAGTAAAACAGTACGGCAAGGCAGGCAGACTGTTGGCAGCCACCCCAGTGGGATGTACTGCTGCGGTGAATTCAGGGGCTCGATCGAGCACCACCGAACCCTGAACCGCTGACACACATGCAAGACACATGAGTGCGGGCAGGGCTAGAGATGCAAAGGAGAAGAATCTCGGCAATGTTGCCACACCGACACGTGACCGTGTAGCCGGTGGGGCCGAGTGAATCTCGTCTCCGGAAAAGGAAAAGCCGTCGGAGCCGTCGTCATCGTCGATCACGGAAAGCTCCCCCGGGTGAACCGACTCGTGAACCGAGTCAATCGAGCATAATTTAAGAGAGGGGTTAGAGCATGCCGGCATTACCTGGTCCATAAAAGTGACATGAAGTGGTTCCTCGAAAGGAGACCCGAAAGAAGCAGGGTCCGATGCCGAAACCGGGTGGAGCCCAGCGTCGATCTCGTGATTGGCAGGTGGTGGCGCATCGCACACCACCTGCGGCACAGACAAAGTGCCGATGTGCAGCGGTGGTTGCTTACCAGCTGCGGTAGCACCACCGACCTGTGCAGCCGTAGCCGCAGACCGCAGGGACTCAAGGACGCCCCGTGCATCCGAGAGCACACCCTCCATGCCGTCGCCCGAAGCACCATGACCCAAGCCCGCATAGTGGGCACGTAATCCCACGTCGTGCCGCACCGGGTAGGTGAAGGGTTCAGGATCGGTACGCACCAGTGGCTGGTCGTGCTCGTGGCACAGGTCAGCGAATTCCTCGTCGTTCTCGTTGTCGAAGGCGGTCTGGAAGGCCGAAACCACCTCGTCCAAGTCCATGGCGGCATCACGCAAGTCAACGTCGCACGAACCACACACCTCAGGGCAACGTGCAGTGTCGTGAAAGTGCCCAGGGCAGAGTGGGCACTCCTGTACGAAGGCCGAGGATGCGGAGTGAAAGGAGATGCTCCTAGCACCCTGCGCCCTAATACCTTGAGGCCAATTCCCGCCCTTCGGGAGTGGGGATGCTCCGAAGCGGTGCATCCATCCCACGTGACGATTACGCCCATGAAATTTACCGTCGGTCCGACGGTTCCGCTCGTCACGCCACTTGGACGGTGGAAACCTCACACCACCGCCCCCATGCGGACGGTGAGAATCATTCCGTGGTGGCGGCGTGTCTTATGCAATTTCGCGCTCGCCATGACGGAGGGAGGCAAGTAGGGCAGAGGCCTCACCAATGATCCGAGCGAACTCCTCGAGGAAGCCCGAGACGTCGCTCGGTTCCCCACCTGCGTAAGCCAATCCGAGAGGCGTGTGCGTCGGGATAGGCGCGGCTGCCTTGGGGCGGGTGGGAGGGCCATCAGGGTTTGCACACCACCACACTTCCAGAATGTGAGTGTAAACCTCCTCGATGCCCACCTTCGCCAACTCGGTGTCTAGGCGAAGCGGGGTGATTACCTCCTTGTAAAAGTCGGTGTCCAGCGCTGCCAGGAGCTGCCTCTTGGCTGCTTCGTCGTCCAGGGAACCCGCTCCGCTAGCCGCGATAGCCTTAAGACACTCGTCAAATTGGGCCACTAAAGGCTCTGGGTCAACAGAGGACCCAAAAGAAATGCTTAAGAGTTCCTCGTGATGGCGGAGCGGCCGATGCCCAGGCGGCAGCAGCCGCTTGGTCACCTCAAGGAGGGCACGCTTACCGTCGCGCGGAGAGATCCGAGCCGAAGCGTCAACCCACCTTCGAGCTGGAGAGTGGGGCGTTGTCAAAGAGACCAACGCACGAAGTAAAATGTCGTTGAAGATCGGGTGAACCTCCTTGGTGACGTCCACGAGGTCAAAGATGTCCTCGTTGGCGGTGTCCTTGTTGACAAAGGATGCCTCCAAGGCAGTAACCAAGGAATCCCAAAGAAGTTGGCGATGAGCAGGGTAGATATCTTCCGCGGAGGTGACTCGGCCCGCATTGGGAATTTACTTCGGGCACATTTCGACCCGTCTCGGCCCGAACCCAAAATTGCCCGCCGCAGGCGCAAAATTTTAATTTTAAGTATGACAATTTGTCAAAAATCGATAAAATTTTGGAAATTTATCGATTTCCCCCTCAATGCGACTCGGCCCATCCGCAACTTTTTCTTCGGCCCGCCTTCGGCCCGGGCCTCCGTGACACGGCCCCGGGCCGGCCAATCCCAGGAAGATATCTTCCCTGGCGATGAGGTTCACTTCCGGAAAATGAGGACGCCTTAGTACCTAAGGTGTCCTTTGCAACACGCTTAACGACGTCAGTGTCCCAGGACGATTGCAAAACGGCATTGCCGCGTGTCCTGTCAGCAGCAGCGAGTACAACTTTCGCTGACTGCGGGGTGCTCTTATAGCGAGCACCCACATTTCTAGCAAAAATAGAGTCTAGGCGCATTCTAGCGCCCACGGCCGGTGTACCAACGGAGGATGAAGTCATCAGAATAAATTCCTGTAGGAGGGGGGTTAGGGAAAAGGCGAGGCTCAAATCGTAAGGTGGCGGGCGACCGTAATGCAGTTGCGGAGTAAGGAGAAGATGGGGTCGAACGAAATCAACGAAGTCGAATACGCGACGGCCAAGGAGATGTTGACAGGGGTGATCAAGCCAAGTCTAAAACAAATTCCAACGCGGACACTCGAAGAAGTTGCCGAAAGTCCCAACTCGAAATCTCACCGCAACATGGTGCAAACCGCACGCCCTAAAGTGGCCGATTCAACACCTCGCGAGGCCCCAACGCCCCGCCAAGCGGAAAAGCTTAGCCAATCATGGCAAAGTCAGCAGTGATAAAAGCGGGGTAATACCCCATAACCTGTGAGATATAATATACCGTATTATATCGGGGTGGTCACTGATAAGTTCTCATACAAGTGTAAACTGATTATAAGAGTTAAACCAATATAAGGCGGTCTGTGACCTAGGTATCTGTCACCTAGTACTGTACGAGTACTGGTACAGCTATCGGGAGTCAGAGTAAGTTATGACCTACGGGTCACTGAATCCAGCATCATGTCATATATTATAATGACAGACAGTCGTCAGACAGTCGTCAGTACGGTCGACTATGACTGTACATGTCATCGAGATGATAAGTCACATCATCTGTCATTATTCAAGGAAAGACTTGAATGATACCTGTCATCGAGAGTTCGTACGTCGAACTCGAAGATGGCAAAGCAAGATACAATCTCGAAGTACAAACAAGAAATCATCTTCGCTTTTAGCATGTGCGGAACAAGCATGCGCAGTATATTAGGGTGAACGCATCATTCGTTCTGCCTATACTGGTCGTTCAACCAATGTCTCGGGTTCACAACCCAATGGCGGTACCATCTATGCGATGGGAGACATCTGGTATATGAGCTAGCATTGTGCTAGAGCAGTATCTTCTCACAGAAGCCTGCACTCATCCCCGCTCATACGTTGCATGCGTGTTTACTGTTCAATAAACACCAGCTTATTATTGATATACTGAGGGCTCGCTTATCAGCCCTAATAGATGGTATTCTAAACTCGTCGAGGCACGAGAACGAGAACTCAAGTGAGTGCAGCGTCAGCTATAGTATATATTGTATTGTTCGCAGGTTGCAGGTTCGCGCATACAGGCGACAGCGTTCGCAATCATATTGAATATCTGCAAACCGAATAATAATAATATACGCTCGAATATCGACAGCACACGGATTGTGCGAGGATTTTTCATCGCGAACATATTCGCAGCTGACAGCATTCGCAGAGAAATCGTCTTAGTACTATAAACGACAAGGTGTGCGCACAGTGTACGGATCGTATACATATGATGTCAAAATTCGCAGGGTTGTCATGATATGCGAGATGCAGATGCGCGAACGAAAAATGACCGTCAGTACGTATGATTCACATCAACTGCGACTGGACGTACGAAATTTCGTTAAACAGCGCGACCGCATTCATTCATGCGACAATACACCGGCGACAATGATATACTTTGTAGAATAATTGGCGACATCGATTTTCGCTAATGATCCGCACGAACCGTCCACAATAACACGCGCGTACGATGATTTTTAGCTCGTCAGCGCGATGTGCACCTGTCATGATTTCATCGGATGCAATGGACGCACGATTTTAGGGCGCATGATTCCTGATGTATCTACATGCAGCGAGACATAAACATGTCTACAATGCCCGCCGTCCGTATATACGCCATGTTATGCACGTCAATATCCTCCGCAGAACATTTGTATACTTGCAGGGATACTTTGGATGGACGCATCATGGACACATGATTACTATACTGCAGCATTTCACACTATATCTTCATGACTGCAGAGATATTCAAACCGTCAGCATTTGTATACTTATTGCAATATAGTGTGCAAGATATGTGTATACTGAGATTGCAATGATTGCAGCACACACCAACATGCAGCACTTACCATCATTCAGCACATGAGTATATGCAGCATTACACTATGTATACATTCTATACTGAGTGACTGCAATATTGTAAGTTGTGCATGCATCACAAAAACAGCTTGATCACGATATCAGCTGTAGTATATATACCAGTTTGATCACGTTAGCAACTGGAACATTAGCATCATCTTGCAATGTACTGAACATTCCACAAGCATATTGCGGTGCATGCTAGATTATATTAGAACTCGTGTTAGCATAAGGTGCCTGAAAGTAGTCTTAACATCATAATTAGCTCGTTATGTCCCGGTGGAGCCTAGATGCTCTTCGGATCACATACCGTTCTATGGTGGATTACTTGAAGGAATACTCACCAGAGCTACATGTAAAATCAACCAGCAACTCATTATTGTGAATGAGACTATAGCAGGATTACAATAACCCCCAACTTGATATATATCGTGCTAGATTCATTCAGTACATGGTATGCTGATCACCATCCTGCATGATAACTATCTGGGAATATTGTAATACCAAAAGTTATCTTCCTGTAATTGTGTAAAGTGAACACACACACACACACACACACTGGCAAAAGTACTAATCAATAAGTGCTACACATTGCACCACACTGACATTTACTGCATATATGACATTCACTGACTCAGAGTGAATTGATCAACTATAATGTATATGATAATATGGATACCATTCCACAAACACATGTGCGTGTGGAATGTCAGTGATGGCGATAAATATGGGAGCAGGATAAACCAACATGCTGTAGGGCTGGATGGAGATATCTCCAGACCCGAAGGCAGAATACTGTGCTCAATACAGTAAACACTCGATTTTAAGAAAACAGGAATTTTAGGTCAGCCTAGCAAATTTCTTATTTATATAGAGATCTTAAATATGGAGTGTTATGTGTTAGATATTGTGAAGAAATCAAAAAAGCTGGCTACTTTCTCATTGGCGGGTTTTCTTATTACTGAGTGATTACTGTATAACAGCTGGTAACTGTTGAGCACAGTCCATCCACTCTCACATATCGCTGGAGCAAGAACAACCACTATACTGCATTCTGACAAATGACTCAGTATTGATCAGCACAAAAGCATGTACCTAACCAGATCAGTACATACATATTTTGAGCTGACATAGGTGGTTGTGGACAGACACACACACATATATATATATATGTGTGTTGTGCTAAACTGCTTTGATCATTATCAAGCAATGTCCATATATGTTTGAAATTCAGAGATATCATTTTGATATATCTTAGAGCATCACTAAAGTGGATAATCCGCTTATAGTTGGTACACCTAAATATCAGCAGGAAGTACATTACTTCCATGGGTTTCAAATCAGTAAAACCCATAATTATGATCAACCACAGATGTTGACATACAAAGATATTCACTTATATGCCATGAAAATTGTCATGTGCAAAAGTGAAGTAAATTGCAGTACTTCTGTACCTTGCAGCTTACACACACAAAGAGATATTACTATGGAAAACAATAAATACCCGAAAAATGGGCAAAATGGGTAAAATTCGTCTACGATAGATTTCAACCGTCTGGTTTATTGAAATTTCGACCCTATTTTATTTGATA
>LGRX02007148.1:0-30230 GCA_001247695.2 Cymbomonas tetramitiformis | reverse complement strand
TCCGATTGTGCGGAGATTCCTGGAGGTCGGCGGGGCGTCCCCACTGCTCGACGGTTTGGGATCTGTTTCCAACATCTCTCGACTGACGGAGCATGTCGATTTTTACGAACAAATTAATAACCCTATGATTTACCATCTGTAATTCAACGACCGACGGAATGTATACTGAGAGCGATTTTTTAATGATTAGGTCAAGGAAGTTTTTGCGACTGTTCAGCACGTGTATATGCATATATATATATGTGTGTGTGTGTGTGTGTTTGGCTTAGGTGCCCGCATGTTTCCTTTTTTTGACATGGGGTGTCCATGCTGTGTGGTGTGACTGCATTCATGACATAACCATGGACCAACAGGTCCCATCCATCGACCGGGAGCCACTGGGGGGCATGCCAGCAGTGTCCGCTTACTCCGTTACCCAGAGACCAACAATTGTTGGGCGATGATCGGTCACATCGTATCATCCTTCCATGCTGCCTTGCATCTGGGTTGGGAATATGTATGAGTTTGTGGTATCTTGTCACGGCCCCGCCCTGTTCTTGATTTGCTTTTCACATCCACTGGGATGATGATGGGCTGGCTTTTGTTGGCCGATCTCATGCCGTTCAGTGTGTGTTTGGCGTGGGTCTTGGATCTGGCTTGGATTGGCGTGGTCTTTGGCGTGGGGCTTGGTCGCGGGTCTTGGATTATTCAAGATTCGGCGGAGGTTCGGAAGCTGGCTGCGGCATGCAACAGGCCCCGCGGACAACGTGATGCATCAATGCACGTCTGTGCATTCGATTTCACGTCCATGTACACCACCTTGTGTCTGCAGGATTTGAAGGATCGGCTGTCGGCACTCTTTCGGAGCATTTTCCAAAGAAAACTTCAAAGTTCGAGGGTGAGGTACCTGCTTGTCAGAAAGGATAAGTCCTTTGAGTGGGTTACCAATGAACGGAGGACGGACGGTGAGAGGGAAATGCTCTTTTCGGAGGGTCGGCTTGTTGAGTTATTCTGCGGGTTGGTGGATGGAACATTTGTCGAGTTTGGGGGTGTGATCTACAGACAAATTGTGGGGATCCCTATGGGGACGAGCTGTGCGGGCTTCATTGCCAACCTCTACTGTTTTACGTATGAGCTTGCGTTCATGCGCAGACTTGTGGAGGCGGGGAATTTTCATGACGCGCACAGGTTTCTTTTCGTTTGTAGATACATTGATGACTTGTTGGCGTTCAATATTCCAGATATGGAAGACTATCTATATCTGAACGAATCCGGCACTGCAGGGATCTATCCCAAACACATTTTGAGTCTATCTTTGGCACATGCGGGTGTGCGTGTCCCTTACATGGACATACTCATCAAGCAAAATAGGCGCAGAGGCCTTATGACTGCCATATATGACAAACGACTGGATGCACAATATGCTGACATCCAGGTCATTAGGTACCCTGCACATGACTCGTACTTGGCCGACAAAGCTAAGTATGGGATTGTCACGAGCCAACTGCATCGGTTCGCTGAGAGATGTGTCCTTTGGCAAGACTTTGTTTACAACATAGCTCTTGTTTTCCACAGGATGACACAAAAGGGTTACCACAGCAGGCGTTTGTGGGGCTTTTTGCGGCGCTTTATGGTGGAGAGGCCCGGTCTGTATGATAGACGAGGTCCGGGTTGCTGGATCTCGCGCGTCAGGCGTAAGCTGGGGGACTTACGTGACGGTGTCATTGTGCCAGGTCCGAATGGGTGGGAGTTCGGGCCATCATAGCTGACCGGGAATACGTCTCGCCATAGGGTTGTGGCATCTCGCTGTTAACGGGGACGGCCACTTGGGTGCTTTGGATGATGGGATGTGGCTGTCCCTGTGGTACCCTTCTGACGGGTACTGCCTCTTTGAGGGCGTCGGGGATTCGTCTGCGGCTGGCTCTTTTTATGTCCAGTGCCTTGGGGCTTTTTCACCTGCCGGGGGACTGGTGGTTGACAGCCACGTTATGGGGTGCTGACATCTCGTTGTTAACGGGGACGGCCACTGGAATGATTTGGATGATGGGATTGTGGCTGTCCCTGTGGTACCCTTCTGACGGGTACTGCCTCTTTGAGGGCGTCGGGGATTCGTCTGCGGCTGGCTCTATTTATGTCCAGTGCCTTGAGGCTTTTTCACCTGCCGGGGGACTGGTGGTTGACACCCACGTTATGGGGTGCTGACATCTCGTTGTTAACGGGGACGGCCACTGGAATGATTTGGATGATGGGATGTGGCTGTCCCTGTGGTACCCTTCTGACGGGTACTGCCTCTTTGAGGGCGTCGGGGATTCGTCTGCGGCTGGCTCTATTTATGTCCAGTGCCTTGGGGCTTTTTCACCTGCCGGGGGACTGGTTGTGCGGCCACGTTATGGGGTACTGGCGGATCGCTGTGAACGGGGACGGCCACTGGAATGATTTGGATGATGGGATGTGGCTGTCCCTGTGGTACCCTTCTGGCGGGTACTGCCTCTTTGAGGGCGTCGGGGATTCGTCTGCGGCTGGCTCTATTTATGTCCAGTGCCTTGGGGCTTTTTCACCTGCCGGGGGACTGGTGATCGATACCCACTTTATGGGGTACTGGCATCTCGTTGTGAACGGGGACGGCCACTAGAATGGTTTGGATGATGGGATGTGGCTGTCCCTGTGGTACCCTTCTGATGGGTACTGCCTCTTTGAGTGCGTCGGGGATTCGTCTACGGCTCGCTTTTTGGGAGTGTCTTGGATTCGTCTGACGCTAGCTCCCTCTCCGTGTACAGTGCTCATGGTTATTACACATGCCGGGGGACTTGCGTTCTTTGACCTTGATATGAAGTACTGACGGATCGCTGTGAACGGGGACGACCGCCGGGTGGAAGTGGGTTTTGGGAGGCGGTTATCCCTGTGGTGCCATTCTGGCGGGCACTGCCTCTTGGAGAGCTCGGTAGATTCGTCTGTCGTGCTGCGAGGAGAGGCAGAAGGTGGTGATGTACAACTTCTGTGTTCTCCCTTGAATTTTGTGGGGAGCACTTAGGTGCCCGCATGTTTCCTTTTTGACATGGGGTGTCCATGCTGTGTGGTGTGACTGCATTCATGACATAACCATGGACCAACAGGTCCCATCCATCGACCGGGAGCCACTGGGGGGCATGCCAGCAGGGTCCGCTTACTCCGTTACCCAGAGACCAACAATTGTTGGGCGATGATCGGTCACATCGTTTCATCTTTCCATGCTGCTTTGCATCAGGGTTGGGAACATGTATGAGTTTGTGGTATCTTGTCACGGCCCCGCCCTGCTCCTGATTTGCTTCTCACATCCACTGGGATGATGGTGGGCTGGCTTTTGTTGGCCGATCTCATGCCGTTCAGTGTGTGTTTGGCGTGCTTGATGTGCTTCAAAATTGAAAAAGTTGACTCGAACTGTTTGATTGGGAGCAGATCCCGTTTGGGACGGTCCCAATCGGTCAATCGAGCATCCGCACTGCTCACCTCGGCGGCGAGTTGTATCGCAAACGGCCATCCGATGGGAAATTGTCTTGCGATTCCAACGGCGTGCTTACTTTTGTTTAAATCCCACGAGAAGGCGGCTTCAAATGAGGGCAAATCAGGAGCAAATCAGCTTTCGCATAGAAACGAAAAGTTTGGGCACATACCGCACGAGCGGAGATCTCGCCGCACCTCCTACATTTTACATAACCAATGGAGCACGAGATCCCGGGACTGTTGATACCCCCGGGTTATCAAGAGTCTCGAGAATAATTTAAACTGTGTAATTGAAGCCTTATATCTTCAAAACATAGCAGTTTAGGGGGATTTTCGGGGGGTTTAGGGGTTTTTGGGTATTTTAGGGGTTATTAAGGGTTTTGTGGTTTTATGGTTTGCCGTTGTATTTACAAGCGTTGACTTACCGCGAACGCTTTATCAAAAACTGCTCGCTTCCTTGGTCCCGACTGTTTCCCGTTTCACGGAAGTGAGAACCAATGAAAAGTGCTGGTCTCCCCATTTCAGACGATCTGGGTCGTTGAATCGTTAAGAGTCGTGCATTGCCAAAAACGCTAAAACGCTAAAACGGTATAAACGGAGATTCGAGAAATCGGACCAAAACGCCGGGGTGTTTTGCCATGCACTCTTAACGATTCAACGACCCAGATCGTCTGAAATGGGGAGACCATCACTTTTCGCATTGGTTCTCGCTTCCGTGAAACGGGAAACACTCGGAACCAAGGAAGCGCGCAGTTTTCGAGAAAGCGTTCGCGGCAAGTCAGCGCATATTTGGTCCATGCTAAAACTAGGTTTCCTAAAACCTCTAACCGGTTATACGGCGACGCGGGGTTCCGGGTTATAACCTGGGTTATTTAAAAAAGTAACCTATAGCTGCTCCTACTAAAACCCCTAACCGGTTATACGTCGACGCCGGATTTCGTGGCCCAGTGGGTTATAACCGCGGGTTATTTTTAAATAACCCGGGTTTTATGAAACCTAGTGCTAAAATGCTATGTTTTGAAGATATAAGGCTTCAAAACACACAGCTTGAATTATTCTCGAGACTCTTGATAACCTGGGGTATCAACAGTCCCGGGTTCTCGTGCACCATTGGCTAAAATGTAAGAGGTGCGGCGCTCGTGCGGTATTCGCCCAAACTTTTCGTTTTTATGCGAAAGCTGATTTGCTCCTGATTTGCCCTCATTTGAAGCCGCCTTCCCGTGGGATTTAAACAAAAGTAAGCACATCGTTTGGAATCGCAAGGCAATTTTTGTCAGGGTTATGACCGATGACATATGTGTCATATATGTCATACGTGTCATACCTGTCATACATGTCATACAATGTCATGTCATGTCATGTCGTGTCGTGTCATATATTATAATGACATACAGTCGTCAGTACGGTCGACTATGACATGTACAGTCATATCAATTGTCATCCACTCACCTTGAGTGACACCTGTCATCGAAAGGCCAGGTACTGGCATTGAGATGGCAAAGCAAGATTAGTCTTGAGGAACCGAAGTGTTCTGAGAAGACTCATCTTCGCTTCAAGCATGAATTGAACAAGCATGCGGGTATCACATGGCTTATTCGATCAGCCGATACTGTTGTTCACCCAATGCCTCGGGTTCACAACCCAATTGTGGTAGCACCTGAGAGGTGCGGGGCATTGGCGTAAAATGAGGTAGCATTGAGCTACAGCAGCACTTTTGGAGAAGCGTCTGCACTCATACCCACACATACGCTGTGCGAGCTGTTAACGTTCAATAATAGCCGCGCCATATATCATATATCATATCGCTTGCATAGCGATCCCTAAGAGTAGTACAGTATTCTAACTCGTCAAGGCGACGAACGAGGACGCATCAAGTGTGAGTGCAGCAGTAGAGATATTGTATTTTGTGTGTGCAACAGGCTCGCGGATCGCGTATACATACAGGCGCCGCAGTCGCACATTCACGACATATCTCGCATAATATCAACCGCTGCGGAATAAACAGCGAAAGGAGTGTGCGAGAAGATATCGCCGCAATCGCATTTACTCGCATATACGTCGTCAGAGGATAACAGCGCGACAAGGTGTGCATACAGCATACTGATCGCACATACACGCTGCTATCATTCGCAAAATTGTAAGATATGCGACAAACTGACGCGAGTATGATCAAATCATCATCAGAATATGATCCGTGCGCGAAATGGCATTCGTACCATATGCCGTACATAACTGCGACAAATATGTTCACCATTCGCAGCGCACACATCAAAATCGCTGATAAGTTGCTGATAGTCGCTGACTTGATAAAATTGCCTACTGCACTGAACAATTTACCTTGCATTTTATGTATCAAAATCTCGTCATTGCACCATTTGAAATAAACCGTGCAAAAATCACTCGTCTGCGCGCATTATGATTTACCTTGACAGGATATGATTTGTATACACCTGCTAGAATCATCATGATCAGATGACGCGCGATGATGGTATATATATATGCAGCATGCTATACAAAATCTGTGATGCTTGCACATAAGAGATGATATGTATTCATTCACTGGCAGATTTACATACAAGTTTGCAGTCATGCGTGTGTGAACTACATGCTGTGTGTGTAACTATACCACACACACACACACACACGCGCGCGCGCGCGCGCACACACCCAGAGTATGACATCAGATGAAGTGGATGCTGTGCAATCATATAGTGTGTGCAGCAAATATCACATGTGTGTACAATCATATATGTGTACAGTACTTACCATACATGCAGCAACACACACACACGCACACACACACTTGCAGTATACACTATTCATTCAGTATATACCAAGTGCATGCAGCAAGATGTACCATGCATCATTATACTATGCAACTATACCATGCAGTTTGATTCCACTTGGTTACACAGTGACATATGCATACATATATGCAGCCAGCTTGATCACGATAGCAGCTGGCATATATAGTCACATATAACGGTGCATCGGATGTTGCAAAATAAATCACATAGCATACCTGCTGTGCATGACTAAACTATAAATGAACCCACTTGGTGTAAGGTGCCTCTTCATGATCTTAACACAATAATTAGCTCAGTATATCCTGACGTAGGATTTGGGATGGGTATACTGTTCTATTGTGGATCACTGAAAGGAATGCTCACCGGAAACATGTGTGAAATATACCCAAGTAACTCATCACTGCCGATGAGATATGCAGGATTACAGTCACTAACCGAGTTGATATACATCATGTTAGATACATGCTGTTAGTGGTATACAGATCATCTTATGTGATAGATCAATTTGGTATAGTGTAATAAATCAGCAATTACCTATACATAAGTGTGTGTGTAGTAGCACATATCCCACACACACACACATAGTGTACTCAATCAGAAAGTACCTATGCAGTGACTTATGTATTGTTATAACACTGACATCATTAAGTATAATGACATTACACTGACTCCTAAGTGTAATGATCAAGTCACTGACACTACTATGTAAGTTGACAATACACTGACTCATAAGTGTAATGATCAAGTATCATATCAATACATAATACATAGATACCATCCAGCAAACACATTTGCGTGCTGGATGTCAAGTGATGGCGATAGATATGGGACAGGATCAAATAACATACACCCTGAAATGCCGCTATATAATAGCAAAACACTCTGTGTTTGGCATTTATGTCATGCTGAAATCAGCACAGTTATGACAATATATCGGGCAACAACCCAAAAACTGTCGGGCAACAACCCAAAAACTGTAGGGCGACAACCCAAGGACTGTAGGGCAGCAACCCTAAAACTGTATAAGCTGCTTCCGATAAGGACTGCATGCTACATTATGAGGTATAAAGGCACTTGACAACTGCCTGTGTGTTCACACTTCCTTGAGGGGGGAAGAAGGTGGAACCATGTATACATACATTACCTCACTATAACAATGTACAAAAATAATACATGTACAATATATATATATCACACACACACACACACACACACGGCCAGTTGAAAGTTTTTTGTTGGTGTTGTGTTTTGTCTTATAGATGGCAGAAGTAGCAGAACTACCAGCTATTAATGCAGATCCATCTACCTGGTTCTTTGACATCTTAGGCTCATACGATGCCTTCAGTCGGTTTAAGATACCTAAATGGCTTACTGGTTACGCTGATACCCAGACCAGATTCGATGAGATAGGGTATTTCGACAACATCAGTCGTATGAAACCCGACATGAGTAGATACAGAGACCCTGAGACAGAACCACAGGAGCCAGACGAAGAGTATACAGAGGATCATGCTCCACCAGTATTCACAGACGACCCTAATGATGGTCATTTACCTCATTTAGCACCAGCTCCATCCGCATTAGTTCCAAAGGTGAAAATGGCTCCACCTAAGGAATATAAGGCAGGACATGATGCTGAGATTTGGTTGGAAACAGTGGATATATACTTTCAGTTTACCTATCCAGGTGTGCCAGACAAGGATCTTATTACAGTCTTCCTGACACTCATTCAGAATAATGACAGACATTATTTTCAGGTCGTGGCCAAAAAGCCAGATGCCACGTATGAAAGTATTAGAAGGACATTCCTCAGTCAGTTTGGTAATCTACACAAAATATCAGTAGCCAAAAAGCATCTTATGGCACTGAATCAGGGAAACCAGACCTTTGCAGATTATCTCCGCACGTTCACATCACTGGCTGCTTTGGCATCAGTTGATCTGGATGATGCTTTGATAAAGGACAGATTCATCAGTAATATGGAATCAGATCTTCGCAAACAGTTTCACCTCAGATTTCTAACAGAGGACGAAAGGAATGATCTGTCGTGGGCACGAACCACACAGATCCTGCTCGATTTGAATTATGTCGTTCATTCGAAGCAGTCAGAGACCCTTCACTATCGGGGGCAAAAGGAACAGTCAGGAGGCCCAGTCAGAAAAGATAAGGACAAGGGCCGTGGCAACAAAAAAGCCATATGACAGATCCAATCGGAATCAGAATGGCAACCAGAATCAGAGTGCCAACCAGAATTCACAAAGGAATAAAGGGAAAGGAGGAAAAGGCAAAGGCAAAGGAAAAGGGAAAGGATCAGCATCAAATCCTCCTCAGCCTTGTCAGCGTTGTGGTCGTACCAATCACGTCACAAAGGATTGTTTCTCCACCAAGACACCAGAAGGAAAAGCTATAAAAGGCAATCCTCCAGCTCAGAATCCATACAGAGGACAGCAGCAACAGAATAATCAGGGTGCTAAGAGCGAGTCTAACAAACTTGTGAAAACAGTAAACACCCTGGTTAAGGAGCTACAGAATCAGCAGAGCATCAATGCAGCAGTTGCAGCTCCAGCTCCAGCTCCAGCTTAGCTCCAGCTCCTCAGGGAAACTCTCAGGGTACTGCACAGGTACCAGTGTTGAGAGCACCCCGAGGATAAATCAGCCTGAAGATGCCACTGAAGCAAGTGGCCGGGTTGAGAGTATCTCAGAAGAAGTCCTTTCCAGTCTGACATTACAGTTTCAGCAGATGGATACTCCCTCAGAGCACATCGCACAGATGCAGTCTCAGACAGCACAGCTGAAATCACAGAAGAAGCTGTTGTTGTACAAAGGGAAGATATTGGTAGATCCAGGAGCTACATCGTCTTTTATCGACAGACAGTTCGCTTCTCAGCTTGGTATATCACCAACAGACTCCTCATCATTCTCAGTGGGATTGGCTGGAGGAAGCCAACTACCCTGTACATCCTATCTTCCCAATGCTACATTCACGCTGGGTAAGTATAAGGACACAGAAGATTTCTACATCATTGACATGAAACCCTTCACAGTCATCCTGGGACAGGATTGGTTGGAAAGAAGAAATCCACACATTGACTTCCAGTCCAAGAATATGATGATCACCAGGAAACACTCATCAGGTTCCAGTGCTCGTATAGTTCTGTCCAGAGTTGAACAGACTCCAGGTTCAGATGACCTTCCTGAAATGGAATTGGTCAGTGCCACCACTATGAGAAAGCATCTGCGTCGTATACGATCCAGTGGTTCCGCTGAAGAAGCCGTAGCTTATCTCTTTTCTCTCTCAGAAGTCGATGGTGAACTGGTCATGACAGCAGCAGACTCAGACACCACTATGGAAGACCCAAATGTCACAGCAGCACGTGATCTAATGAGGGAAGACTTTTCAGATATTTTCCAGGAGGATCTTCCAGCTGGCCATAGGCCAGAACGGTTTGAAGGTGGATATCATCGCATCAACATTGAACCTGGGCATAAGCCACCATCACAGCCAGTTCGTACTATTCCAGTGCCTATGATGGACGGCTCAAACGACAGATCATCAAATATGTCGAACTGGGTATCCTTCGTCCGTCATCATCACCATATGGATGTCCAATCATTTTCGTTTCTAAGCCAGGGGGGAAGTGGAGGATGTGCTGTGATTATCGAGCCCTTAATAACATCACTATAAAGGACACGTGCCCATTGCCACCTCACGACACCCTTCTTGAACAGCTTAAAGGTGCACGATGGTTTAGCAGATTTGACTTCAATCAGTTCTTCCATCAGATTCCTATACACCCAGATGACATTCACAAAACAGCGATACGTACCAGATACGGTTCATATGAGTGGACAGTAATGCCTTTCGGGTTAACTAACGCTCCTGCAACCGCTCTACGTGTTGGAAATCGAGCATTCTTTGACTTCATCGATCAGTTCTTGGTCGTTTTCATGGATGACACCATAGTGTACAGTCCAGATTTTGACAGCCATGTGAAGCATGTTCGACAGTTCTTACAGCGCTGCAGAGATCATCAGTTCTACATCAGGCCTTCTAAGGTTGAGTTGTTCGTCAGATCCATCGATTTTATCGGACACCATATCTCTGAGGCAGGCCTATCCATCATCGAAGACAGAATCCGTGCAGTCATGGCTATTCAGCCTCCAGTATCGTATGGTCCAACCGTTGGTAAACAGCCTCTACGCCGTATGGCTAAAGATGGCAAGTCATCTCTTCGTTCATTCTTGGGCATGGTCGGCCAGTTTAGGAGATTTATACCAAAGTTCTCCAAGATTGCCGAGCCGCTCAATCGTCCCCTTAAAGATAATATAGAGTTTGTCTAGGAATCTGAGCAGCAGAAGGCATTTAATAATCTCAAAAGTGCCATCTGCCATGCTCCAGTACTACAGCTTCCAGATCAGAAATTGCCATCTGTTATGGAGGTCGATGGATCAGGCACACACGTTGGTCAAGTGGTATTACAGGATCAAGGAAAAGGTATGAAGCCATGTGGCTATCACAGCGTCACTCTTTCTGATACACAGAGACGTTGGCCTATTCCTGAGATCGAGCTATTTGCCATTGTGGAGGGCTTCCGATTCTTTCGCCACATCTTGCTGGGAGCTCCTGAGACTATTGTTCGCTCAGATCATCAGCCACTGGTTTATTTCCAGTCCAAATCCACACTAAGCCCCAAACAGGCGAGGTGGTTGGATGAGCTCTCCGAGTACAACTTCCGAATAGAGCACATTTCTGGCGAGAAGAATAAGGTTGCAGATGCACTCACCCGTATTTCTACACTCTTTGAACTCACTGATTGTCTGAAACATATAGACGTCAACGAGGTTCCAGTCATTGACATACCGTCTACAGATTCTACATGCATTGCTCTTATATCTGCATCATCAGCTCATCAGCTTCACGACATTATTATATCTCAGTATGATCGTGACACATTTGCACAGACTATATTATCTAAGCTGGCATCATCGACATCATCACAGTCAGTCAGCAATTTCGAGCTCATTCAGGGGTTGATCTATCGCAAGACCATTTATGGCAGACAGCTTTACATTCCACCTACTGCCAAAGTTCCTACAGATGACGGTGAGATCACACAGCTTCGCCACATTCTACTTCATGAGTGCCACTCAGCCACTATTTCTGGTCATGTAGGCAAAAATCGCATGCTTCATCTATTGCGTAGCCGATATTATTGGCCAGGAATGACGAAGGCAGCCATTCAGTACATTCGGGAGTGCCCCGTGTGTCAACGCCAGAAAACGAGGAGACACAAACCTTATGGTCAGTCACATATACGATATTGTGTGCCTAAGACAAAATGGCTTGATGTATCTCTTGACTGGATTACTGACCTGCCTATCACCACTAATGGGCACGACAGTATATTTGTGGTAATGTGCCAATTCTCTCATCGCTGTCATCTCATTCCCTTCTTCAACATGACCTGGACTGCTCAGCGTACTGCTTCAATATATATGCAGCATATCTTCAAGCTCCATGGTCTTCCGAGGAACATCATCTCAGATCGAGACCCCAGATTTACTTCTACATTCTGGCAAATACTGTGGAAATCTACTGGTACGAGATTGTCTATGACATCTTCACACCATCCACAGTCGAATACAAGCAATGAGAGGAGCCATGCCTTCATTGAGGACATCCTCAGGTGTTGTTGCAACGATACTTCACCCAATTCGTGGGAGGACAAGTTGCCTCTGGTGGAGTTTGCAATCAACAACACGGTTTCTGCTACTACTGGTTATTCACCATTTTATCTCGACTCGATGGCGCAGCAAATTTCGCCTCATGATCTGGCAATCATTATTCCGCCAGAAGCTCCTGTTCCAATACAGAATGCTATTCGAGATCATTTTGACCAGTACTCGGCTGTACATGCCAACGCGGTAGACAACATTTCCCGAGCAGCATAGATTGGCCAAGCCAGATTCAATAAGACTCACATGCCCCGGCAATATGCAGTAGGGCAGAAAGTTCTTTTACGGACCGAGTTTATTCAATGGACTGGTTTGACAGAGGCAGGCAGACACTTTAAGCAGCCATATATTGCCGTTTACCATATCTAAAGTGCTCAGCCATGGACGTGCTTATGAGTTAGATTTCGGGGATCTCGATATTCGTATCCATCCGGTTCAGCCTGTATCCAGAATAGAGCTGTATAATGACTCAATTCAAGCACCTTTGCCTCTGCCACAGATGATCACCGAAGAAGGGCAACCACTGTTTGAGATATCACACATACTCTCAGATAAGATCACTAGAGGTGTCAAGTACTATTTAGTGCGATATGCAGGCTACGGCCCTGAGCATGACACCTGGGTCAAAGCCACAGAGCTGACCAATGCAGCAGACATGATAGCTGCCTATGAAGGCTAACATTATATTAAGCCTAGTGCCCTTACTTCTTGTAATATATACTAATACATGTCGATCATCTATATACCTTGCTCTTAATGTTTTATCATTATGTTGCATAGAAGCAGGAAATTGATCCTTCCTTGCTAAAGGTGTAGTGAGCCTTGTACAAAATCATACCCTTGCACAGATACGCATACATGCGGGTACCATATCTGTGGATAAATAAAAACTGCTATGCTACCTTTACCAGACCGTGGTTTGTCATTCGGATCTTATGGCCAGTAATCCGCGCTACCGGATACTGAGGTGGACGGAGTTGTGATCCTGAGTTATGCTTGACACACATAACTAAAACGAATCTCACATTAGTACGTTGTCGAATCCACTCTATGAAATGTTCGTCAAAGCGCGCGTACCGGACCAAATATTGAGGAGTCGAGCAGACCGGGTGCAGGATTATAAATCCAGTCTCGTTAAGCAGGGCCACTCCGTTTGCATTAAAACAAGCCCCAAAAATCGGGCTCCCCATGCCGCCTGTGAACCTCCATAGTAGCTTCAGGAGGGGAGGAAGGGTTGGGTGCACTATATAAGGCCGAGAATCGTTCGTTAAATCGTCGATCATCGTTCGCAAAGGCGTCGACGGCAAGCGCAAATATCTATCCGTAACGTAAACCTCGGAAGATACCTTGAAACGTCACTCTGAAATACGATACGCAATTCATGGGGGCTACATCCTAAGAACTGTAGGGCTGCGTAAGTTCCTTAAAGGACTGCATGCCTAAGGTGAGGGTTTAAAGTGGACTCAGTTCCCCCCAATATCCTAAAACACCTTGAGGGACGCCTCATCGGTGTAAGAAGATTGGTACAACAAAGACATCAAAACAACAAAGACATCAAAGACATATACAAAGGTATGCACCCTTTATTGTGAGGTCACAACTCTTTTAAGAGGGGAGATCTGTCAGGGTTATGACCGATGACATACATGCCATACATGTCATACGTGTCATACCTGTCATACATGTCATACCATGTCATGTCATGTCGTGTCATGTCATATATTATAATGACATACAGTCGTCAGTACGGTCGACTATGACATGTACAGTCATACCATCTGTCATCCACTCACCTTGAGTGACACCTGTCATCGAGAGGCCAGGTATTGGCATCGAGATGGCAAAGCAAGATTAGTCTTGAAGAACCGAAGTGTTCTGAGAAGACTCATCTTCGCTTCAAGCATGAATTGAACAAGCATGCGGGTATCACATGGCTTATTCGATCAGCCGATACTGTTGTTCACCCAATGCCTCGGGTTCACAACCCAATTGTGGTAGCACCTGAGAGGTGCGGGGCATTGGCGTAAAATGAGGTAGCATTGAGCTACAGCAGCACTTCTGGAGAAGCGTCTGCACTCATACCCACACATACGCTGCGCGAGCTGTTAACGTTCAATAATAGCCGCGCCATATATCATATAGCATATTGCTTGCATAGCGATCCCTAAGAATTTCCCATCGGATGGCCGTTTACGATACAAATCACCGCCGAGGTGAGTAGTGCGGATGCTCGATTGACTGATTTGGACCGTCCCAAACGGGATCTGCTCTCAATAAGACAATTCGAGCCAGCTTTTTCAAATTTGAAGCACATCAAGCACGCCGAACATGTATATACATGCATATGCACATGCTCGTGAACAGTTGCAAAAACTTCCTTGACGTAATACCTAATTATAAAAAAATCGCTCTCAGTAATTATTCACCCGCACCCGAATCAGGCAATTTTGATTCATGATCCGGATTTCAAAGTTTCTGGTCCGATTTCTCGAATCTCCGTTTTTACACTAGCGTATTTTTTTGACCCATCGGGTTTGGGCGAATGAAAAAGTGCCACGCAGGCAGTAATCGAGAGCTGTATTTGTGATGAAATGCTGGTGTGGAAGTGAAGTGGCCACGTGTTCAGAAGTGGATTGGTCACAGTGCATTGGCATATTCCCAGTGTTCGGAAGATTCCCTTGAATATTGGGGCTGATCAGCCCCAATATTCTTGCACTGTGACCAATCCAGCTCTGAACACGTGGCACTGACGGCTTTGACCCAAAATTAGGTCAAAGCCGACAGTGCGTGCGAAACGTCATGCCTAATTATGTTCTAATGCGCGTGCGGTCAGACAATTGCATTGTGCGAACATAACATATATGGCCAAATCGTAGCGGGGATGCCCGGTGCGCGGAGATGGGCAAGAGAAACCCAAAGCCCGCCGGATCCTGCACAAGACATCGGAAAATATAGACGATTAAAACAAAGGTAGCACACGAATGCGAGATATAAACATTAAAGGTGCATTACGAGATGCAACACACGCAAGCAGTAAACCGAAGCATTTTCGCGCCATGGAAACGCCCAGCAGCTCTCGAGTCTGCCACCAAGGAAAGTCATTCGGAGTGGTAGATGGAAGTGATACCAGATCGTCCGAGCACCCGATGCATATTGCTTCGACGAAGAACTGTTTAATGCAAACCGAGCCAACACAAGGACACCGTGCCAACAAAGATGAGCGACTCTTCACGAGCATATCCGATTTTACATCCACTTACACATTATTATGCTACCAGGTGTCTGCTGGAAGCTTTATCGAGCCCCACAGTTTATCACTGAGCTTGTGAAGTTTGCGCAACCGCAAGTATTCAAGCCCTTGGTAAAATGTGAGCCATACTTTATTGAGTTGACTTTCAGTTCGACAGAATTATTGTTCAAATTCGACTTGTGAGGAAAAGAAGAAATTTAACTCACTTTTTTGAGACAACTGAATACCTCTAGAAATTTCACTTCTTTGCTCAACTTGCTGCATTGACTATCAGCTATCACGGCAACCCGGTAAGTCTGTCCCCAACTGTCCTCGTTCTTCGAGCGTTTGATTCGCGTGTCACCAAATAAGCTTGCGGCAATTCCTGTGACCCTTAACATGAGGCCGCCAGCCGGCGCTGCGGTACCAAAGGAGAAACCACCAAGCATTGCCGATAACTTGATACGCCCCCGCGCTTGTTCGGCCGTTCACCCCTACAGCGGTCACCTGGATGACAACAGCTGATAGGCAAGATGCAGCCAGAGAAAGCTTAAGCGGCGTTGTATATTCGAAAGGCAAACCGTTGTTCTCAAGGTTCCCTGCGAGCTCCGACAAACTGCAGTGCGAGTCCAGCCAAGCTTGAGGGTAGAGCTCCGGTAAGCTCATAAGATGAGACTCCAAGGCGTTTGACTCTACCGTCTTGCGCACACTGAAACAGCGCAGTGAGCAGTACTAATAGCATGCGACGAAGAATCCGAGGGTTGTCCGCTGAACGTCTCCTACCACTGAGAGCTAGAACCCGATCGCCGCTGACACTTTCCAGAGTTATGTTACTTGCTTGTGTGAATTTCAGTGTTAGCTGGGAAGGTCTACCCTCAGTTCTGTAATCAGAGTTTCTCTAACCTGCATAATGGCTTTTCCAAGTAGGTTTAAGCCTGGCCATAGATGTGGAGGGGTCGCTGCGGCGTTTTTCTCTGACAAGCCGATGCCCCAAATCTTATCGCTTGGACTAGCCTCAACGAGCATCGCCTCACCAGTGGATATAAGTTGCTTTCTCAAGCTTGGATTTTGGCTAAACTTGGCATAGTTTCCAGCGTATACAATTTTTTCTCTGTGTGTTTCCCATCCACCTTCGTCAAAATTCTGGACGCATCTTCCTAGTGCCTTGATTCCTCTCGGATTAGTGCCAGGGGTGGCCAGAATTGAGTCGAGAGTATCAGCATCCTTAAACAGCCGAGCCTTTTCTGCCATCATAAACTTTTCAGCACAGTCATAAACAATACCATCTACGGTGAAAGCACAAGGATGAAATTGCGAATAAATATCCTCAGTGCGGTAAAAGAAAACAACATCTTCTTTCTTCAACCTCCCCATTTCTTGATTCTGGGCTTGTGTGTTGCGATGCTTTTCGTGCGGGTCTCAAAGTCACAGGCTACTTGGCGTTGTTTATTACTATGGTAGGAATAGTGAAACGAGCACTGCTGCTCTCTCTTTATCTTCCGCAAGAAAGGTTGAACAACTGCTCGGCTGCACAACTGCATTCGCCTGCCCGCTGCCGCTCTCGCCTCGCCTCGCCTGCTGCTGATCGACGCGTGGCAGTACGAGTAGCACCAAGGGGATTAACTATAGTCCTAGCTAGGACTATAGTTACCGCCCCTTGGCAGCACGGCTCTCGTAATCGCGCGAACGCGAGAACTGTTCATGAAATCTGGCGCGCCGGCTGGGAGTTCGTGAACCCGACGCATAATCGCATACAGTGGGGGGAACCCTATACGGACGCCTTTTTCGATCGGTCCGTACGATCGCATACGTTGATTAAATCGAACGGGATAAAGCGCTGGTAGTAACGGTCAACGAGAGGTTGAGTTCCCCCAGCGGACACGTTTTCTCGTTCTGAACTAAAATACGTCCAGAGTACGAAAACTGCCTATAGCGATTATATCCGGGAACCCTATACGTACGCCCCATTGTCTATTATATAGCAAAATATTATACACAAAATATTTCTGGTGTGATTGGACAGTCGACAATATTTAAGATATGAACAGGTCGTACGCATAGGGTTCCCGTCCGTATAGGGTTCCCTCCACTGTACTATAATAGGGGGTACAAACGGTCTTATGAAATAACGTGATAGATCGGCCGCTTTTTATGCAACGGAGCCGATAAACTGAAAAAAGACGTGATATCGCGGTCGGCCGGGTGGGTATATATATAAGCAATATATATGGCAGATATATGGTTCGGCGGTAATATATATCTAAATGGCGAGATAAACCCTGAGTTAAGGGTTACGGAATCAGAACGGTAAAAGTGTGATAGATAAATCAGAGGCATACATAAATACCTAACGGGTGTTTCCCGTCTACTAGTGACGGTCACCCAGCCTACCATAGGAAGTGGCATGTGACAATTTTGAGTGTCACAGTGTCAAGTCCAGCACACCACCTAGGGTGGTGACCGGAGCTAGTAGCGAAACGAAGCAACAAACTCCCTCGACTCAACTTCAGGAGGAAATTGTAGCACAATTGGGGGCCTGTACTCTTGGTCAGGGCGGTCCCACTTCACAGCAAATATTGTCAGATACTGCTGTTAGGTGCTAAAACCCTAAACACAACTCAAATTTAGAGAGCTCTCCTGCACATCTAGGAAGCTACAGTACAGTCAATCCTAGGCAGGCACGGAGTGATCAATCTCAGCCACTAGAGGTCTTCGGAGCCGTCGTCCCAGCCCGGAGCAGCGTGAAGTTGAAGTAGTCTCCGGCCCCTGGGACCGGTGGCAAATCATTCGTAGGAGAAATCGTTGAATTCGCGATCACAGGAGGCTGCACCGCACCGGGGTGCTGCCAAGTGCTGCCCGACGGTGGGGCCTCGTCATCTGAAGACGATGCCGGCGACAGCGGAGGACCGTCCTCAAACAACTCGGCAGGCGGCGGTGGCCCGGGATGCCACGGCACCGGAGCCATATAGAGGCCCTGCCGTCTCTGCTCCCGCCGGTGGCGACGAGGTGGGATAGCACACGGCATGTCATGAACCACTTCAGCCGGCGAAGCCTCCGTAGCCGGGACTGCTGAGGCAGTCCACGTAGCACCACCGACCGGTGGACCCGTGCATGTGCGCGCACCGGCACCACCGACACCGGCAACGGCGTGCGGTGCGGCGGTGGCACAAATTACAAAGAGTGCGCACACCAAGGAGGAAGTGAGGAGAGACCTCGCGAACCTTGGAATGCCGTTCCCGCAGCCGTACCGTGGCCGCGGCAGAGCCACCGAGTCATCCTCGTCGTCATCGTCGCCCGTGGCGTAAGTCGCGGGCTTGTAGTCCATCACGCGTTCCGGCCCCTCAACCGCGGAGAGCAAATGCATGCTCGGGGCCGGGTCGTCGGGCACCAATGCAATCCCCGTGCCCTCAATGAAATCGGCGAACGTGCGGGTGACGGGAGGGCAGAAGGGGTTCGGCGGACCGGTCCATTCCTCCTCGGACTCAACCGACGCGGGCGGGGAGTGTGCGAGCGGCTCCGACACCACCGGCAAGTCGGCAGTGACGAAGGTGTTGACGTTGAATGTCGAATCCCCAGCCGCGCGCGCCAACTCGGAGAACTCGGTGACGGCGGACACGAGGGCCTCACCGTCCTCCTCGCAGAACGAGCACGCGGAGAGGTCGGCGAAGATGTCCGGCTTCCCGCCCGCTAGCATGCAAAGGGCGTCGAACTCCTCGGCGTCGTCGTGGTCGATGGCATGTTGAAATTTTGCGGCCAACACCGAGTTCTCGGCCTCCTCAGCGAAAGCGTAGGCCGAGAGCCCGGTCCGGCCCCCGTTCGGGCAGTCCCGATGCCAATGCCGCGCCTTGCCCTTCGCGCACACCTGATTTTGGCAGTATGGCACGGTCGCCCCGGTGTCGCGATGGAATGCCACCTTCTTGGAGATGGACTGCGACCAATTCCCCCCCTTGGGGAGGGGCGAGGCCGCGAAACGCGTCTTAATGCGGCGGTCCGGCTTGTCCGCGCGAGGAGTAAATCCCCGCGGAGCCGGTCCGGACTCGGCGTTGTCGAGGAATGCGGCCAATTGACGCTTCAAGTCGAGGACCATCGTCCTCACGTCCGCGAGCTCACCGGGTACACCGGAGTCATCGGCGGCCCCCTCCATGAAATGCGTGCCGTGGGAGTAGCGGTGTGCGGACGCCGTGGCGGTGCCCGCCCGCACGTGCTCGGAGCGTAGCATTCACGCACCCATTGCTGAACCGTGAGGAGGTCGTGAGCGGCTCGTTGATCGTGGAGGAGCAACCGTGACACCACCGGTTGGTAGAAGACGGTGTCGAGGGACTTGATGAACAGCGCCTTCACGTCCTCATCGTGGAGTGTCGCCCGCGTCCTCGCAGCCTTCAGGGCGGCGTTGAAGTCGCTGATCTTGTCATGCGGGTCCACGCCCGCAGAGATGCGGATGCTCAACATGTCCGCTTGACCCTGAAAGGGGTCACCCGCCGGGATCATGCGGCGGGCAAACTCAAGCAGCACCCGCTTACCGTCATTCGGGAACGTGGAGTGCGAGGTGTCCATCCAGTCCGCTGCTGGCGACGCGGGGTCAACCATGAGCTCGAGCGTGGAGAACAATAAGGCGTTGGCCTCCACGCGGATGGGGAAGGTAGCATCGTCCAGTAGGAAAAGGGGTGCGAAACCAATGTCCTCCGTGACAAATGCTGTCTGCAGCGCAGAGACCATCCTGGCGAAGAGCGCGGACGCGTGGCACTCAGTCCCGGAAAATCGCCCGTTCTTGTCCTCGAATAATTTTTGTCGAACGGACTTGGAGACCTTCATGTCGAAGTGCTCCCGTTGCAGCGTCCGCACCGAGGCCAGGAACGCAGCACCTGCTGAATTGGCAGCCGGCTGAGCTGCCGGCGGTGTGGCTGGAGTGTTGGCGTGTCTCGCAGCTGCTGAATCATAAATCGTGGCTAGTGCGCGTCGGCGATTCGCCATGCTAGCGGTGGCTCGAGTAGAAGCAACCATCTTGAGAAGGACTGAAGGGGCGGAGTGAGGCAATGGCACGCGAGACGTGCGGCAGTTTCGGGCGGCCAAGAAACGCGTGGGTCGTCGATACGGCAGCCGTGAGAGATCAAATAACTCCGGGAAGTCGTGTGGTAGCGGCGGCCAATACGCAACGGTGTGGGATCCAACCGGAAAACGTAAACCAATCCAACGTTAAGACCCGTAGAAAATCGTTCTCCAACCGGTGCGGCGTGCCGTAAATCAACCCATAAAATTTAGGCCATACCCGTGACTGCCGGCACTCTCACGTGCGGAGCGCCTCACCCCATCCCAGGCGTCCGAGCTTAGCCATTCATGGTGGCAATCTCGCAGTGGCTAAATAAAGCGCAAGTGGGGCCAAACCTGGCAGATATATGGTTCGGCGGTAATATATATCTAACTGGCGAGATAAACCCTGAGTTAAGGGTTACGGAATCAGAACGGTAAAAGTGTGATAGATAAACCAGAGGCATACATAAATACCTAACGGGTGTTTCCCGTCTACTGGTGACGGTCACCCAGCCTACCATAGGAAGTGGCATGTGACAGTTTTGAGTGTCACAGTGTCAAGTCCAGCAATACAGTATATACACTACAGTCGGAGCACAGTAGGAAGCACAGACTTTCAGGTGACTAAGATGAGATAATAAAATAACTGGGTTGTTTTATTATCGGTGGACTGTGAAATGGTGACTGCCTACATGGCACCTCGGGGCGAGGGGTGAAGCAAGAGAGGCTGCTCAACCCCACCATACAGGGGGGGGGAGTCAGTCTCCCCGTGACACCACCTCATCCCGAAGGTATGAGGTGCCACACGCAGGATCTCGATACACAACCAGAGCAAACCTAACTAAACACACCACAAGATTCAAGGGGCCTTTTTCAGCCCAGCTAGTGTGGCATCCGCCTGCGCTAATCTTGTGCTGTGCTCTAGGGGCTTACGCCCATGCATGTGCCGCGGGGATCTCTACTCCCGCGGGGTAGGCTACTAAATTCCAAGCAGGGTTCAAACGGTGGCGGCGTCATTCCTGATGGTGAGCGGTGTCGAGCGCCAAAAAGTCAGTGTTCAACCAATGCCTGTGCGATGCCAAAGCCAAAAACGGCCGGGCACCACCAGAGCAAGTGTGCCCATGCAAGGGGGGCGAGCGTGAAAAATGCGGCCAGACAGCGCGCAATTCTCCAGCCTCAAGGTAAAACCAGCGGTAGGGCAAGGTGGGGGGAGTGCGGCGGCACCCCCAACCACCACTAGATGGCGACCAGGGGGCGCACAAGACGCGGATGTGAGCGGTGAAAAATGCGGAGAGTCGAAGTCGTCATGGACAAAGCTCTCGTACTCGTCGATGGTGAAATTGTCGAAGAGAGGCTTGGTGTCTGGGGCATAAGCACCACCATACAATCATGTCAAGGTTATGACCGATGACATATGTGTCATACATGTCATACCTGTCATACCTGTCAGACATGTCATACCATGTCATGTCATGTCATGTCATATCATGTCGTGTCATGTCATATATTATAATGATAGACAGTCGTCAGTACGGTCGACTATGACATGTACAATCATACCATCTGTCATTTACTCAAGGTGAGACTTGAGTGACACCTGTCATCGAGAGGCCAGGATTGTGGCATCGAGATGGCAAAGCTAGATGAAGTCTTGAAGAACCGAAAGTGTTCGGAGAAAACTCATCTTCGCTTCAAGCATGTTCTGAACAAGCATGCGAGTATCATATGGCTTATTCGTTCAGCCGATACTGATTGTTCAACCAATGCCTTGGCTTCACAACCCAATTGTGGTGGCATCTATGAGATGCGGGGCATTGCGTAAATGAGGTAGCGTCGAGCTACAGCAATCACTTCTTGAGAAGCGCTGCACTCATATCCACACGTACTCTGCGTGAGCTATTAACGTTCAATAATAGCCTCGCTTTATATCATATCTATTCGCTTGCTAGCGAAGCCCTAACAGTTGGTATTCTGTCCTTTATCAACACATCATCCAGATCAACTGATGCTAATGCAGCCAGTGATGCGTAGATAATCTGAGAAAGTCTGATTCCCTTGATTCAGCGCCATAAGATGTTTTTTGGCTACTGATCTTTTATGGGGGTTGCCAAACTGACTGAGGAAAGTCCTTCTGATTTTCTCATACGTGGCATCTGGTTGTTTTGCCACGACCTGAAAATAATGTGGGTCGTTGTTTTGTATGAGTGTCAGGAATACTGTAATAATGTCCTTATCTGGTACTCCTGGATAAGTGAACTGAAAGTATCTATCCACTGTTTCCAACCAAATCTCAGCATCCTGTCCTGCCTTATATTCCTTGGGTGGAGTCATTTTCACCTTTGGAACTAAAGCGGATGGAGCTGCTGCTGGCACTGGACCATCATCAGGGTCTGTGAAAACTGTTGGAGCACGATCCTCTGTATACTCTTCGTCTGGTTCCTGTGGTTCTGACTCAGGATCTCTATATCTGCTCATGTCGGGTCTCATGCGACTGATGTTATCGAAGTACCCTATTTCATCGAATCTGGTCTGGGTATTATCATAACCAGTGAGCCATTTGGGTATCTTGAACCGATTGTAGGCATCGTAAGAGCCTAAGATATCAAAGAACCATGCAGACGGATATGCATTGATAGCTGGAATATCTGGTTCTTCTGCCATCTATAAAACAAAACACAACACCAAAATACCTTCAACTGGCTGAGTGTGTGTGTGATATATATAATATGATATATCTCTATATATTGTACATGTATTATTTCTGTACATAATAATGAGGTGATGTATGTATATATCCACCTTCTCCCCCCCTCAAGGAAGTGTGAACACACAGGCAGTTGTCAAGTGCCTTAATACCTCATAATATAGCATGCAGTCCTTATAGGAAGCAGCTTATACAGTTTTAGGGTTGCAGCCCTACAGTTCCTGGGTTGTCGCCCTACAGTCGTTGGGTTGTTGCCCGACAGTTCTTGGGTTGTTGCCCGATATATTGTCATGACTGTGCTGATTTCAGCATGACATAATGCCAAACACAGAGTGTTTCCTATTATATAGGTGGCATTTCAGGGTATATAGTGTTACAGAGACCCTTATCTTCCACAGTGATATTAGGGTGTTACTTGTCATCAGTAACCCTAAAATATGCCAAATTAAGGCAGTATGAACATTTTTCAAAGAAATTGAAGCAAAACTGCATTTATTATATCACTGTGTATCACGTGGTATTTAGGAGGTATGTTACACCCCTGTAACCGTACACGTGAATATATATAATATTAGGGTGTTACAGGTGCTGTACTATTTTGAGCATATTTTTCAATAGCTAATAGAATAGGGTAACGAAAAAAATGAAACCCAAATTTTCATTTTCAAATCATACGTGTGAGTTTTTCACGTATTTTGTTACAGCAACTATGTATACCCCTATGTGTTACACACCTGATATTTAGGGTGTTACACGAGATGTGACTATGCACATTATGTTTTTCAGATACCTTAATAGGTATAAAATGATAATCCGTGAAAAACTGGGGTCCGAATTTCAATTTTGAAATCTCCCGCAATGGGTTTTTACCCATTTTTCACCATTCTGGCCACTTGTATATGTACCTCAGTATATATATAGCGGTGTGTGTGTAATGTGCAAGTTACAGAACTCATGCAACTTATCTCACTTTTGCACATGGTATTTTTCATGGCATAACAGTGAAGATATCTGATGGTCAACATCTATGGTTGAACATATATATGGGTTTTGCTGATTTGAAACCCATGGAAGTTGGTCCACTTCCCAATGATAATACTAGGTGTATCAACTTTAAGCGAGTCTGTCACTTAAGTGATAACTTGTCAGAACCTATTATCTACTTGGGCATATGGCTGTGCACTGAAAGAGTATCAAATGATATCTTTAGTTTCCACGTAGATCTGGACATAGCTTGATAAATAAATCTAAGCAGTCACATGAGTCGAGTATCATATGGCTTATTCGTTCAGCCGATACTGATTGTTCAACCAATGCCTTGGCTTCACAACCCAATTGTGGTGGCATCTATGAGATGCGGGGCATTGCGTAAATGAGGTAGCGTCGAGCTACAGCAATCACTTCTTGAGAAGCGCTGCACTCATATCCACACGTACTCTGCGTGAGCTATTAACGTTCAATAATAGCCTCGCTTTATATCATATCTATTCGCTTGCTAGCGAAGCCCTAACAAGACACCACCAGGCTGTAACCAGGGGTAAATTGTCGTTGTCGAAGTAGTTGAAGCGCAGCTCCCAGCGCGCCCATGCGCGCACGCTGGCGCAAAGTAGACATGCAGCTGCGGCTGCAAAATCTGTGAGGTAAAAGTTTGGGTTGTATGCGAAGCGATAACTTTCCGCAAAATTAACTAAATCAAGCGATGAAAAAGTCAAATTGGGGTGGATTTTTGCGAGGAAAACGCCGGTGAGGTCAAAATAGTCGTGCGGTAAGCCAGCTTTGCTGCAGGAGAAGCGATGCTGGCCAGAAAGTCAAAAAGGTTGCGGTAAAGCGGCATTTCGGTCGTTGATGCCGGAGTGGTAAAGCGACATCTCGGTAATTATGTTGGGGCGGTAGTCGGTGTAGTTCGACGAGACTCTCGGTGTCGGTAATCGGTAAGGGTAAAATCGGTGATGCAGTAGCAGTAGTCGGTGAAGTTCGACGAGACTTGCGGTAGTCGGTACGTTCGACGAGACGGAAATTAGAACCCCAAAAGAAACAATGCCACCACTGAAGTGGTCAGCCCATAACCTGAAGAAAGACGTGATATCACGGTCGGCCGGGTGGGTATATATATAAGCAATATATATATACTACAGTCGGAGCACAGCAGGAAGCACAGACTTTCAGGTGACTAAGATGAGATAATAAAATAACTGGGTTGTTTTATTATCGGTGGACTGTGAAATGGTGACTGCCTATATGGCACCTCGGGGCAGAGTATATTGCTTACCGTGGCGGGCCGGCCCGGGGCCGTAGCTCACCACTCCGGGCCGCATGCGGGCCGATGGAATATATGGATGCGGGCCGTGACGTTTGATATGAAAATACCAAAATTTATGCAAAATTATGCGATTTTTACAATATCACCACACTTAAATCAAATTTTCGCGCCTGCGGCGGGCAATTTTGGAGACTGGCCGTATTGGCCGAAAGCGGGCCAGTGGATTCGCTGATTGCGGGCCGTAAAGAAAAAAATAAGCAATACACACTGTCTCGGGGCGAGGGGTGAAGCAAGAGAGGCTGCTCAACCCCACCATACAAGGAGGGGGGGGGGAAGTCAGTCTCCCCGTGATAAATCGGGGAACGGTTCAGAAATGGTCCACGATGGAAAATCGAAAATCTCAGTCGTTTGATTTTCCCGATTTTCCCGTTCTAGTTTTCTTCGCTGTGTAAGCGTTCATTCCTTTTTCGCAAAACTTACGGGGACAGTCTCACAGCTTGTTTGACCGGTGTATATTACATAACAATCATGATACTAAGCATGCGCATACTGATGGAAGACGTAATAAAAAAGAAAAAAAAGAAAAAGAGACACCCTTTTTCGGGGTGTGGGGCTTTGTGAGTCCCCATGACTCTTCTCCCATCCTTTCTCTTAATTCGGTTCGGAAGACGTAATATATATATATAATATTAGTCAAGCCAAACAGCGAGAACAATCAGACGCTGAAGAGACGAAGGCTAAGATGAGATAACAAAATGCGGTGAGTGTTTTATTATCGGTGTGGACTGTGAAATGCTGATTGTCTACGTGGCACCTCGGGGCGAGGGGTGAAACAGGAGAGGCTGCTCAACCCCACCTTACAGGGGGTGAAAGTCAGTGTCCCCATGACACCACCTCATCCCGAAGGTATGAGGTGCCACATGTTCCTAATTCACAAACAGAGCAAACCCAACTGAGCACATCACAAGATTCAAGGGGCCTTTTTCAGCCCAGCTAGTGTGGTATCCGCCTGCGCTAATCTTGCGTGCTCGTCTAGGGGCTTACGCCCATGCGTGTGCCGTGGGTGGATCAACTACTCCCACGGGGTAGGCTGCTAAAATTACTAAGCAAGCTAAAGTCGGCGGCGGCGGTGCCCTCAATGATGTGAAGGTCAAGCACCAGCCAATTGTCGTGGATCAATCGATGCCCAAGCGAGGCCAACGCCTACAACGGCGTGGCACCACCGAGCGGACGAGCCGAAGTAGGGCGAGAAGGGCGAAGGTGGAAAATGCGGTGAGTGCGCTCAAGGAACGCAGCGCACACAGCAAAGGCGAGAATCGAGGAATCGGAATGGGAGTGGGCGGTGGTGATAACCCCACCACACACCACCAGATGACGGCCAAGGGATGCGTCGGGTGAAAGCGGAGAATGCGGGGAGGCGAGGCGGTCGTAGGAGTCAAAGTCCTTGTTGTCGATCAAGTCGAAAATGTCGGAATCGAGGTTGGTGCTTGGCGAACAAGCACCACCAGACACCACCAGGTCGCAACCAGGGGTAAGATGTTGTCGATGCAGTCGTAAAGATACCAACGTTGAACGTACAGCGGCCATACGCACAAGGTGGAGTGAGGCGGCCATGGCCACAAACTGCAGACTGCAGAATCTGCAAACCGAATGATAGGGTTCCCAAGCGAAAAAATAACTTTTCGTAAAATTGACAATTACCAGTGATGAAAAAGCCAAATTGGGGTAGATTTTGGCAAGGAAAACGCCGGTCGTGTCAAATATGTCGTGCGATAAGTCAATTTTCCTGCAGAAGGAGTGCTGCTGGCGAGCTGGCCAGAGAGTCAAAGGTCGGTATAATTTGTCGGAAATTTTGGTCGGGTAATTTGTCGGAAACGCAAAAGCGTTGATCGGTGATAAGTGGATAAAACGGATGCAGATTGCAGAAAGCGGCGTCTAAAGCGGGTTTCAAAAGCGGTTGTTCGATGTCGAACTTTAAAAGCGGTATAAAGCGGTATAATAATAAAGCGGTTTTGGAAGCGGGTATAATCACGGGGCGTGAAGCGATCTAGTCAGCGAATCTGCAAGCAGGAAAGCGGGGGAAGGGTCCATAACCTGATGGAAGACGTAATATATATATATAATATTACTCAAGCCAAACAGCGGGAACAGTCAGACGCTGAAGAGACGAAGGCTAAGATGAGATAATAAAATACAGTGAGTGTTTTATTATCGGTGTGGACTGTGAAATGCTGACTGTCTACGTGGCACCTCGGGGCGAGGGGTGAAACAGGAGAGGCTGCTCAACCCCACCTTACAGGGGGGTGAAAGTCAGTGTCCCCATGGCATACATAGATTGAACAGTGATCATGAGACTGTTAGTACCAATTAGTGCCGGCTGTGTCTAAGTAGTCGCTCGTCGCGATAAATCGCGGACACCCCGAAATGCGACTAATCGCGCGACTAATCGTGGCTCGGGGCCACACAATGTTAAGGATTTAGTCGCGACCGATGAGTTATCGCGGCATCGGAGGTTCGGAGCCGGTCACATAACCAAGGCTCTATATCGATATTTCCGATAACCGATACTATCGATATATCGTATTTATCGCCGATTATCGGGTTGCAATGTCTAACTATCGATTGTGCAGGTTTTGGTGTTCCATATTTAATTTATAACAAAATACATATAAATGTCCAAGTAATCGATTATTTATCGATTGTGCCGAAGGATTATCGATACCGTTTTTCGGATATCGGATTGTATCGATACCGAAAAACCAAACCGATATAGAGCCCTGCACACAACACGAATAACACAGCCGAACGAAGTGAACGATGTACACGACAGGGACACATCAGTTCTCAACATCTCACTTCATACTTCACCGACCATCATGGCAGCAACAACCCCGACTAGACCTGTGCTCACATGACCCGACCGCGCTGATGACACCAAGTTCGTGTGGTAATTTGTGAGGGTGATTGATCCGTCAGGTGTGGAGGGGTCTTCGCTGAAACCTCCAGGAACTGTCGGGACCAATGCAGCTCCTTACTATTGATAAGACCTTAATTGCTTACCGTAATTTTACACGATATCGATACAATTAATCATCTGAAAAGCAAGCAACAACAGTGGTATACTATTATTCCATCTCGTATGTTGCCTCTGTAATAGACTTTGCAATGCCTCTGTAATAGACTCTGCAATGCCTCTGTAATAGACTCTGTAATGCCTCTGTAATAATATAATGTACTTCGTATATATGCACATCGATATGGGTGGTACGAATTTGTTACGGATACAGAGCTCACAGGAAGGATAAGCGGTGTCTAAGTATGTCTCGGGAGCGGTTAGATGCTCCCGCAGTGTTAAGGTCTAAACGTTGGTCGCGACTAATCGTGAACACCCCAAAATGCGACTAGTCGCGCGACTAATCTTCACCGCAAATGCGACTACTATCTTAGACACAGAGTGCCGGGATCTGGCTGGGCAGCCCTGTCTGAGAGTCTCGGTTCAGGCACCCTTCCAGACCCAAGTCCAATCTGAGTCTGTCTAGACCCCAGTAGCAGTAGCCGTACAGTAACCGTGACCTTTCGAGGTTCTAGGTTTAGGTTTATTATCTGTCTTCAGTTTTATCAATTATCACAAGTTATCTGTCACGGAAAACCGCGTTCTGATGACTGTTAACCGATTCGTCACACCCGAGATATACCGGTAGTATATCAGTAGGTCGTGGCCTCATCCACGTTTTATTTTCCACCTCGGATCGTTTGTTGGCCATGATTGGCTAACACTAGTGAAAAAGGGAACATGTTATTGACATGTCAAAAATTAAATTTATTTGAAAACCATATTAACGTATGTTAAAATCAGCTTAATATGCTATTAACTTTCACATCGCATTCATGCACTAAAATGGGGAAAATATGTGAATAACATGGTGAAAACATGTTACCGAAAAAATGTGCACATGGTAATGACATGTGAAGGAAATGTGAAGGAAATGTGAATCGTACCCCGTTAAGAGTATGTGAGCCGCCCCACATTTTAACGAATTCGCTGAATAATTTCAGCTTCGAACCCAAAGTGGCCGGATTTGTGCGTATGATATTCGCGGCTGTCCGGACTGATGAGCTCGGGTGGTGCGTAAAGCTTCACCATGAATAGATACGTATTGCGAAAGTCATATACACCCACGCGTATTGTCGGGAACCCTAACATTTTAACGAATTCGCTGAATAATTTCAGCTTCGAACCCAAAGTGGCCGAATAATTTGTGGGTATGATATTCGCGGCTGTCCGGACTGATGAGCTCGGGTGGTGCGTAAAGTTTCACCATGAATAGATACGTATTGCGAAAGCCATATACACCCACGCGTATTGTCGGGAACCCTAACATTTTAACGAATTCGCTGAATAATTTCAGCTTCGAACCCAAAGTGGCCGGATTTGTGCGTATGATATTCGCGGCTGTCCGGACTGATATTCAGGCCAGGCTGAATTTCAGCTCATATATAGCCTCATATATAGGCCGAATTTCAGCTCATATCTAGGCACATATATAGGTTGCATTTCAGCTCATATATAGCCTCATATATAGGCTGAATTTCAGCTCATATCTAGGCACATATATAGGCTGCATTTCAGCTCATATATAGCCTCACATATAGGCTGAATTTCAGCTCATATATAGCCTCATATATAGGCTGAATTTCAGCTCATATATAGCCTCATATATAGGCTGAATTTCAGCTCATATATAGTCATATATAGGCTGAATTTCAGCTCATATATAGGCTGAATTTCAGCTCATATATAGGCTGAATTTCAGGTGATATATAGGCTGAATTGCAGGTGATATATAGGCTGAATTTCAGGTGATCTATAGGCTGAATTTCAGCTCATATTCATATATAGGCTGCATTTCAGGTCATATATAGCCTCACATATAGGCTGAATTTCAGCTCATATCTAGGCACATATATAAGCTGCATTTCAGCTCATATATAGCCTCTCATATATAG